>SNQJ01S0046262.1:63189-74850 GCA_010110895.2 Picea sitchensis
TCTCATATATTGTGCATGGTGTATTGTGGTGTATTGGTGTAACTCTTATACTATTGTTCATTTCTCATTGGATATAATTGAATGGTTTAAGTATAAGTTGAAAAAGGTTTTTAAATTGTACTTGATATTGATTCACCCCTGTCTCAGTATCAACACCCATAACCCATTACAAAACCCTAAGAACCCCATGCTAGGTCCACAAAGCCCAAAAAACAAGTGAGATCCGCAATCTCAGCTCTGCCTAGGCGCTCCATCTTCCATCATTGTGTTGAAGTCCAAAAAGTGGTCAAATCTGACCAAGATTTCCTCAAAACTTGGTCTAGGGCCAACAATATTTATCATGGAGAATATAATGCTTGATCTCAATGTACTTCGGTCTGTCATGGAACACTGGTTTTTCTATGAAGGCTTTATATATCCCTGATCATTACACTATATCATGGTCGAATTCCACACTTCTATTTTCTGCTAGCTCATGACATCGTGGAAAGGCCCACACTGAAACATATCCAAGTAGCACTTCTTCTATCATTATGTGAGTTTTCCATGGATTGACAATCCATCATCCCAAACTTTTGAGTAACTATTCTGACACACTATCTTTGTCATAGAGAGTTTTCACCACTCTTCTATTGTATATGAGATACTCTGCAACAAGTTGTTTGAATCCATACAAGGTCTTCTTAAATCTGCATACATGGGTCTCTTTTTGGTATACCTCAAGACCTTGAGATCGCTTTACATAAGATTCTTCCTCAAATTATCTATTGGGAGAGTATTCTTTTACAACCAACTGATATAAACTTCAATCCATGGATATTGCAAGAGATATAATAGCTCAGATAGAGGTGTATCTGGTTTACGAGAGCAAGCTGTTATGATAGTCTTCTCCTTCTTCTGGAACAACCTCTAGTTTTGAATCTTGCAATTATTCCATTCATAATCCCTTTTCAAAATTTCTTACATATACTGTTCTTCATCATATATTCCATTACTTCTGTTTGATTGCTTCTAGTGGGTTCAAACCAAGCTAGTATTCTTTTGATTCTCAGTATAATAACTGGTTGTTATGGATTTTCTTTCTTTCTTGGAATCTTCATGTCCTTCCTCATGTTTCACTTTAGCGCTTGGGTCCATGGAATCTTCTATAGATTCCATGCCCTGAATATTCCAACTTCTTCTTTTCATCTTAGGATCATGGATGTAGATGGACAAACAAGGATACTTAAGGCTTATTTTCGAAGAAGACTTCTTTTAGAGTCAAATTGAACACGTGTTAATTATCATGGATGCTAATTTCAATTGGAACATGGATATATACTTCATAATCCTCAATGCATAATATCATTTATGATTATATCCCTCTTAATCCTTTCTTCATGCATGAATGCATGCTCTTATTTTGGATTTATATAATTAACTCCCTCCACCTAAGAGATGTTGATGATTGCATCTATGTGAGACATCCTCTAGCTTACAAACCTGTGAGATGTGGATCATTGTAGCTATATGAGTCTTTCTCCAACTTACAAACCTGAGAGAAAGACACTAAGAAGGGTACGTGGTTCCTACTTGAGATAGAGCTAAAACATAGAGATGACCTCCTCTATTCAAAGAGTTAAGAAGAACTTCAGATGATTATCCAGTGAGAAAGACGATCTGTTGAGTTACACGTGCCTGTGGTTGAGTACAAGGTGAATGTGTGAAATCCCAAATTGTTGGGTGCATCGTTATGTGAACATAAATGAAGATGATGTATTATCCTCCTTTGAGAAACAGAGTTGACGAGAAACTCCAGATGATTCTCCTGTGTGAGGCAGTGGGAAAGAAGATTTGTAGAGTGGATATGCCTGTGGAAAAGAACAAGTGAACTTGTGAAGAACTGGTTCTTCTGTGTAATGCAATGAACTAGAGATATGGACATCCCTATGGATGTGTCCCTAGTGGATGAACACTAGTGGGTTTATTATATCCCTTGCTATATTGTTCAAGAGTCAGACTTGCCTGTAACCCTGATTTTAATGTAAAGGGTGTTGAGGAAAAGATATGAAATGATCTTACTCAAGCATTTTCAGACTTTACTTGGCTAAAGAAAAGTAGACAGGAATATCACCCTATGTTTGTAGCCAACAAAAAAATAAATCCTAACTCACAAGTATTAATTACGAGTGATTAGGCTAGTCTTTTATCAACAAAAAGCTTGCTAGAATTCACATTTTATGTAATTTTCTGAATATAACAGTTGTTGAAATAAATATAAGAACATAAGTAAAGACACCAAGATGATAATCAAGACATATGAGACATAAAACAATCCTTTATTTCATTCCAATTCACTAAAGATTCATTTTCTTTACAAAATCTCATACATAAATCTTGGACCAAAGTCAAAATTAGACATCCCCAATGGAACATACAAAAGGACCTCTGACAGAAAACCAAAACTGAACTCTAAAAGTTGGATCAACTTGCCACAGATTGCTGCCCACTCGACTCTGGACAATAGCCTTTACCAGTCATGAAAACTAATTCACAAAACAACAAGTCTACACAAACTATCAAAGATAGATCAACACCTCTGAAAAACAAGTGTCTGAATGATTTGATTCAACCCTGAATATTGTTGTCTACAATAAGACCCTTCTATCATAAAAGAGAATTAGGTTGTGATGAATATATGAATGAATGAAAACTGAACTATCTCAACATAAACTAAAAGAGCAAACTTTCGTATGCTTCTGCTTCTATCCTCCTCTTGTTCCTCCCTTTCCTTTTGATTTTAACAAATTAGAATCGGTTGAAGAAGTTGAACCAATTCATTATTTAAGTTAATTAAAAGACCCAACTAACTTTAGTTAGGGGGAAGAGTAATAATTATAATAGGGGTCATAAATAAATAATAACTAGTAGGTGGGACCCCTTGTGACTCTTTTTACTTCATAACAACCATAACAATCATAACATAACCATTAGTTAAGAAAAACACACCTCCTTGTGTCTCCCATCAACATATTCACTTTTGGTAATTTAAACTCATGAAATTTGAAATTATTTCAAAAATAATACTCATATATCCAAAAAAACATGTTGTCCAAAGATCCTTGAGGTCAACTGTCATAAAACAATAGATACAATAAAAACTCAAAAGCCATATTTCCCAGTCTATGATGCAACCCTTCCTTGATTGCTGCTGTCACCTCTTGATCTTCCTGAATTTTCCTATAGATGTGCAGAGCCTTTAGTCCTAATCTCGCTGATCATGTGGGAACAATCATCCCTCAAATGCATTCGGGAAGACACGGATTTGTCAGAGCCATTGGAGGGTGAGGAGGGTGCAACAATGGATTTTCCATTATCAAGGGCATGGTGGGCCTCAGTTTTCAATATCTTTCTAGCATGGGTGGATTGCACTAGCAAGTGGTTAGTGGCATCTTGGAAAATGGGGTTAACCAACGAAGGAGTAGGCAAAGACAAGTTGGGCCAACCACGATGTTGGGAGACTGTCGGGTGGACAATCTCCTGCCATCCATCATTTTCAGGGAACTCAGTTTGTAATGAGACATGAGGAGGTATAGGTATATCGAGTGCTTGCAGGGCTTGGAGAGGAGGCCTTTCAAGCCTAGGTTGGACTATTCCCTGCCCAATCCAATTGAAGAATCCGACATGAAACAATTGGCCAAGCTCTTGTGAATCAATGTGAAAATGTATGGAGAACTTGGGCCTTCTTGGGCCTCGATTCCAATTACCTCTACCTCTGTTTCCTCGTCCATGGCTACCTCGACTGAAAAAACTCATCATGCATGTGTGATCAATTAGAAAATAGTCATTTAAATAACCATACATGACAACTTTGAAAAATATGAAATAGATTTGGCTCATCAATGTATCAAACTCATGCAATCCAATCCATACAAATTGTTTTACTGTTAATCAATGAGAAGGGGGTGAAAAAGGGTTCTGGGATATGTGAGAGGGTTGTCTTGAACGAAATATGATATAATGAGAGGGAAAATACATGGTCATTGCTTAATGACAACAACAATCAACTGGAAAGAAAACCGATAAAACATCACTGCAATCCACACAAGACACTGCCACTTCCAACTTCCTTAACACCGAAATTCTCTTGACTGTAATCAATCTCAGAACATGGAGTGAAAAAATGAAATGGGAAGGTGATGGGATTTGTAATTAGCGGAAAATGAAATCATGGAAGGGAAGAAAGACGATTACTGTTAATGAAATTAATTAAGTGATCCATAAAACATGCTGCGAAAATAGATGCATCAACCATCCACAATTCCTGTGCAATTTAACTAGTTCACTGTTCATAATCAAATATCCAACACAGTGCTACCACAAGACAATATGTATTCCACACAATTTGTAAGAGGTTCTTTTCCATTCATTCACATACTTTGCATTTTATAACAATTTATGAACAATACCCATTTCCAATCTATAAACTATCAAAATCAACCACTGCCCATGTATTCCTTCAATCCACAATAATACTCAAAATTCATGTTTTCAAATTAACAATGAAGTCACTATCACTGCAATTGAGCCTATCATTTAAATGAAATGATATTCATTAAACATATATAGGCAGTAACCCAAATAATCAAGACCAAATTGCCACGCTCGAATTGACAATTAATCATACAACCAACAACCACCATTTAGACACAAGGTATGCAAAGGGTAATTCTCCCAGGAAATGTAGTTTTTCCACTGTAAAAAAAATAAATTCAACGTGACTTAAAAGTTGGGCCATCCATCCAACACGACGAGGTATCAACACCAAGCTTGTCTCAACAAATGATCGGGATGCAACAAAACGTGCTCAAAACTTTGTGAGTATCTTTGATTGTGAGAACTCAAGCCATCTATGTTATACACAATGCACAGCTAACAAAACCCCATGATGCAACATTTCCACTTAACACAACAAACAAACAGTAACGACAATAACTCAACCCATCAGGCTGAGCCATCGACTTAATACAACATTGCTTCGATTTAGTCACATTGTAATCGACCATGCTGTTTAAACTCAGGATTATACAATTGAACAAACATAAGGATGCAGTGGATATGTTTTCTACAGTCATCTAGTTCAATAATCATTTGGTCCCAAAGAAAATGAAATTTACCATGACTATTATTTCATTTTGCAAAACACCATCCACACAACGTGACATGCGTGAGTTGTAACCAATGTGAACTAATCATCCAAATAATCATTAGTGCAAATACCAGTGATTGTGTATCAACCAAACAATTCACCACTGTCTTAAAAAATCAATCAACGTAACAAGCTCTGGCAATTACATATACCCACACATCAATTCGAATCGGGGTAGAGGCCTTCTCCATTAACAATACTGAGTTATTATTATAAGGAGCATAACTGTGTACTTGGAAAGTGTAATTGGCAATGTAGGGTTTGCCACTTTTATAACAGAGTCAGTGAATATAACCAACCCGACTGTCACACAACCAACTGATCAAGCCTGTGCTCAAACTAGTCGACAATTATACCACCAACCAACCATAACCAAGTCATAAGACCAATAGGCTAGGTTGGTCTTCTCTATCAATATTCAGACTGAAGGGCTAAGGTTTTTTCCATAGCCAACATAGGGAGAGAAGAGCCACTCTTTGTAATGGTGAAAACTCCGAGGCCATGACGCATACAAGAAGAACCACGACTCATTCATGGACGGGTACAAATCCATGACAGGGGGGCCATAACCAAAAGGTAGGACTCTAGTTCGGCCTAGCAAAGGTTAGTTAATGCACCTAGGGTATAACCCTCATTCTCTTCGATCAAAAAAACACAACACGAAGGTGAAGACAGGGCCGACTAAGAATAGGAGAACCCATTTTGTGACCCTTAGTGGTGAAATCAACCAATGACAAAGAGAACAAAACACAGTGACGCAGAAAACCTTCGACCATTAAACCCATGAAGCCAAAGAATAGATTTAGTGACAGTGCGTGAAGATAGCTATCCACTCAAGAATAAACAAAAACCCTCCAACTAAACCAACAATGATAACATAGAGCTATCACCCAGGAATACCAATAACCTCTACGAACTGAAGTTATTACAGGAAGAACCATCCACTCTTCATTCCAAGAAACCAACTTTCACATAGTTGCAACCCTTAGGAAAACACAAACCAATACACCTAAGCCAGTAATCATTTCATAACTAGAGCAGAGTCACGAATGGCCAAAAAACGACATAGCTGTAATCGAATTCCTTAAAACGAGAGTTGGTTGAGCGGTTCCTCCCTGCTAAAAATTCGGAGCATAACCACAACAACAGAATCGAACAATAGCTTGACTAGGGTGGCGACTAATGGGAGGGGTAAATGTGACGTGCAGTAAATGCACGTCACCTCCACCCACAATTTATTTACTCATCATTACATGCCAACTAGCTCTTAATTAACACCATTAATTTAACTTTCCATTGGAAATTGCACATATTACTTGGTAAATGCGCTATCCACATCATATATCCAATTCCTTATTATATAACTCAAAAAAAATCGCATAACCATTAACGCCCATTACCTTGTCAAATGAGCCACCAACATTCAATCTATCCAAATATACCATATGTATATTGACCACATAAGTCAATCAATCATTGCATAACCATTAGCACTATCACCTTGCCAAATGCACCACCAATATTTCATACCATATGCATATTAAACATATAATTCAATCACAATTGCATAACCAATTACTTGTTAGCTAGGATTTAACAATAATTGTTAAGTCTTTCACGCATGCAGTATAGTGAATAGGACAGCTTTAAATTATTTCCCCTTTGCAATTGTTTCTCCTTTATTTCTAATTGTTCGGATGTAGTATAGTAAAATTGTAGAGTTAGATCCATTCTCTTTGTATTTTTTATAGTATTTTTGCCTTTCCCAAAACTGTCCTTCATGTAATTTCAGTAACATTTTTATTGTGTAGGTGCGATAAGAACATATAGCAATGATATTAATGAATATCATAGGCTGTAGTAACATCAAGAATCAACACTTCATAAGCTCAAATCATAACCAATAAAAACAGTATCTTATCAACCATGTAAGCCGTGTCACATATCATCACAACATAAAAAATGAACAGATCTGATCTTCAATAGTTCAAGGGGGTCCCATCTACTAGTATTATTTAGTTTTTTATAATAATAGGCTTTTAGAAACACTTTGTGGGCAAAACTTCGTTGACAATTTTAATCATCAACAAAGGGTACATGTCGGCCCCACCTTAATGTGATTAGTAATAAATGTAAAAGATAATTAATCTGGTTAATATTAATTATATTATAAGCTAGTGAAGTCGGCCCTTTTGTGCCAGTAGACACTTCTGTTGACAGGTTCAGTTTAGTATAATTAAAGATAGATTCCCCATTGTGAAATCATATCTTTTGTGCGTGTTTGGAAATTTCAGCAAATACACCTTCTTGGGAAAAGTGCACACCTCTCTTGGGCGCTAGTCTTCTCGGGTTTGGACAGCCTCTTGTGTGCTAGGTATTATTGGTGGTGAAAGTATTTCTCTTGAAGAATATATTAAAGGATTTGGCTGGGTTTTCTTCCCTTGTTGAGAAGGGTTTCCCATGATACTTCTTGTGTTCTTGTGCATGGTGTTTCTTCTTGTGATCTTGGTTGCTGCAACATTATTGTTTATGGTTAAGTGAAATGCTAAAAATGGAATGAACTTCATGCTTAACCTAGCTTATGAAAAATCAACATGGTATCAGAGCATAGGTCTTGAAGAACCCATTGCACAAGCTACAAGATTTTACCAGTCATACCTCCTCTTCTGCAGAACCGTACGACCCTCCTAGGGTTTCCAAAAAATCCCTACGACCCTCTTCTTTTGAGTGTTTCAACACTTGGAACTTGGAATTTGGGGCTAAAATTACCATAGGAGTGTAATACCTCCTTCAACGTACCTCCAACAAGCTTCAAATTGCATTTCCGATCATTTTGACTTTTTGGCCCTAACGTTTCTAGGGTTTTGCTAATTTCTGTAGAAACTTCAGAATTAGGGTTTATGAAATTCCTTGAAAGAGCTCTTCAACTCACCAATGTTCTCTTATCTTTCAAAGGATTATTTTTGGCAGTCATAAGTCCAAGTAAACCTAAAAGTGCTAGCCTATCCTAGTTGTTAGGTTTACTAGCCAAGTTGACAAGGGTTTGTGAAGAATCCAAAAATGAAAGCTTGATGATTCAAGAAAACTCAGTTCCTGGAAGACAAGACTTCAAAGGAAGACTTATTTTGGGTGATACAAAAAGGTGTCACTGTGACATACCTCCTTCATGAAGATGTTAGAGGACAAATATCAACCATGTGCCATTGGAGAAATCATATCAACACCCTAAGGTATGCACTTGTATATATATTATTTGTATCATTACCACGAGGGTAATTGCAGGACGAAGGAACCTTTTACTGAAGTCTTGGATCCAGAGGGATCTCAATGCATTCAAAGGAACAACACACTAGAAGTAAAGACTCCGGGTTTGATTATTGTAATTGTCATTCCTCTAACCAATATTTCTAAAGTTTTCTACATTACAAGTAGTTGTTGTAGCTGTGAAAACAATCCTTAAATTGTTTTTATTCTAGGGATGCACTCATTATTCTCCTTTAGGAGATATTCTTGTTTTGGTTCCTCTTGTTTTCTTGTTCCATATAGGTTAACATCAAAGGAAGATGTTTATCCTTCATAGGGAGCCACTTGAATCAGAGGGAGTCAAAACTATTTGAGAAAGAGGAAGAATAGAACCATCATTGGGGAAACCAAAGCAATAACACATGATCAAAATCCTTCTATGATTCTATAGGCATAAAACATGCATGACACAGTATATGTTTAGAACAAGAGTCTTCACCAGACTTTGAAAAACATAACTCCTGAAGAAGTCTTCACTAGAATGAAGCCTGAGATTAAAAACTTTAGGTTATTTGGGTGCCCATTGTATTTTCATGTACCCAAAGAGAAGAAGTTCAAGCTAGATCCTTTAGAAAGAAAGGATACAGTGAATCTTTAAATACATTCCAGATTGACACCCCTGGTTAGACAAATATTGAGACAAGTAGAGACATTGTCCTTGAAGAAGAGATAGTCTTTCAAAGATCCATATAATCTCATATGGATATTAATAGTAAGACAATACCTTCTCCCCCTTTATAAGTTTAGAGGGAGACAAACATTATTCCAGTTGATCCAGTTGCTCCAGTTGATATGTTCAGAGATATTGCAGTAGAGCATAAAAGTCCTACCTAGACTCACTCTGCAAGAGGAAGAGAAACATACAAGCCTCTCAAGGCACATCCCAAGAAAGAAACACGAGAACATGGATTGAAAGATTCCATAACAAAAGAATACCAATATATCTTAAAGAATGATGCATAAGATATTATTCAAGGACCACAATGGAAGTCTGTGGTAACTTGCAAGTGGATCTATAAGATCAAGCATGCAGCTGATGGAAGTGTTGAGAAATAAAAAATGAAATCTTTAGCCAAAGGTTTCTGACAAAACAGAGGGAGTTGTCTATAATGAGACACTTGATCCAATAAACCCGATACACTTCCATCCGTACTACCATCCATGAGTTGGAAACTATATCAGATAGATAAATTCTTGATGAGTTTGCATTTCAACAAGAGTGTTGCTGATCCAAACCTATATCATTACATTGTTGGTGACGAGAGCCTGGTTTTGATGACTTATTCACAAAGCCTTGTTGTTGGATACAAGTAATCCTTGAATTATGAATTCGAGATGAAGAATCTGAGTATGATGCACCACTTCTTGGCACAAGAAGTATGACAGAGGACTGATGAGATTTTCCTGAGTCAAGGAAAATATACAGTGAAATTATTAAAGAAGTGCAAGTATGACAGATTGAAAAATCCATCGTGATGGATTTAAAGAAGATTGATGATGATTCAAACAAGACTGATCCACAATTGATTGGATCACTGATGTATCTGGTTAACACCAGACTTGATTCATGCCATGCAGTGAATGTGCTTAGTCATTTCATGAGTCAACTGAGACATACTCACTAGATAACATCAGAACATGTATTAAGATATATATACGAGGCGCAGTTGGATATGGCATGAGATATGCCTCCAGTGTGAACTTGAGTTTGCAGGATACACTGATTCATATTGAGAAGAAATCGCAGTGGACCAGAAGAGCACATTCATTTGATGTTTTAACATGAAGTTTTCCATAGTTTCCTGATGCAGCAGGAAACAAAATCTTTGTGGTCTTGAAAACCACAAAAGAAAAATATGTACCATTGAGTGTGCGAAGCAATATGGCTTCACAATATTCCGACATATTTACTTGATCATGAGATGGTCCCTATGATGATAACCAAGAGCCATGTATAAATCTCCTTGAGAACCCAGTGTTTCCTGATGGATCGAAACACGATGAGATGAAATATTCTTATATTAGAGATATGATGCAGAAGAAAAATCGTACACGTGCAGTACCTTCCTACACATGAGCAGATTGCAGACATCTTCACCAAAGTAACTTGGTGAAGAGTCCCTCCCTAGTTGAGAGGGAGTATTGATGAATCTAGCCAATACAAAATTCAGAGTAAATCTATATGAGACTTAGCATGATGAAGAATGCCTCCCTAGATGAGAGGGAGTGTTGATGATTGCAACTATGTGAAACATTCCCCAACTTACAAAACTATGAGATGTGGATCATTGCATCTATGTGAGTCTTTATCCATCTTACAAACCCGAGAGAAATCCCCTAAGAAGGGTATGTTGTTCCTACCTGAGATAGAGATGGAATGTAGAGATGATCTCCTCCTTTCACAGAGTTGAGAATAACTCTAGATGATTATCCAGTGGGAAAGGTGATCTGTTAAGTTAGACGTGCATGTGGATGAGCACAAAGTGAGCGTGTGAAATCCCAAAGTGTTGGATGCATCGTCATGTGAACAAAACTGAAGATGATGTATTAGCCTCCTTTGAGTAGCAGAGTTAATGAGAAATTCTGAATGATTCTCCTGTGTGAGGCACTTGGAAAGAAGATATGTAGAGTGGACGTGCATGTGGACGAGCACATGTGAACATGTGAAGAACGGGTTCTTCTTTGTAATGCAATGAACAAGAGATATGGAAATCCCTATGGATGTGCCCCTAGTGGATGAGCACTAGTAGGTGTATCAGATCCCTTTCTATATTGTTCAAGAGTCAAACCTTCCTGTAACCCTAATTGTAACGTAAAAGGTAAAAGATAATTAATCTCGTTAATATTAATTATATTATAAGCTAGTGAGGTCGGCCATGTTGTGCCAATAGACACTTCTGTTGACATGTTCAATTTAGTATAAGTAAAGGTAGATTCCCCATTGTGAAATCATATATTTTGTGTGTGTTTGGAAATTTCAGCAAGTACACCTTCTTGGGAAAAGTGCACACCTCTCTTGGGTGCTAGTCTTCTAGGGTTTGAGCACCCTCTTGTGTGCTAGGTCTTATTGGTGGTGAAGGTCTTTCTCTTGAAGAATATAGCAAAGGATTTGGCTGGGTTTTCTTCCTTTGTTGAGAAGGGTTTCCCAGGATACTTCTTGTGTTCTTGTG
>SNQJ01S0046262.1:112219-129977 GCA_010110895.2 Picea sitchensis
TTATTCTTGGAAAGGATGAGATCAATCCTTTTATTCCATGCTCTGAATTTAGAAGCCCATTCTAACTTGTTTTCTAAATTCATAGAGTAAATCATGACTACTTTGACTTGGTCAACCTTTGACTTTGACAAAAAACTCAAACTTGGCGTCTTAGCTTGCTGAGAGTACTATGAGATGAATTAGGTTAGGGCACACTAGGCTACCTAGAAATTAGGTTAATCTCTTCACTTAAGGTGACTCAACAAGAGGGTTAGAGTTTCATTGCTATAGAAAAAATTGAGTGCAACTGCAACTGTAACTGAGCAAATCCTCCTAATCTATCTTCCAACAATTAGATTGTCTGAAGATAGTGTGGGCCCATAACATATTATAAATAATAGGTGTTCTTGTTTAACCATAGACAATATAACAATATTGTCACCCAACCATAGGCATAAATGCCACCCCCGATCACCTTGACCTTGATAGAGAGAAGAATTCTGGTAGAAAATCAATATCCAACCAAGGCTAATGAACCAAGAAAAAATAACCAAGACTGATAAGAAAGTCCAACTCAGAAAGATCGAAATTACATCTTGCAGGAACTGCAGCTGCAACTGCTCCCTAGACTTGTGCACTACTAGATTTCTGCAATGTACACAAGTGGATTTCTATAGTTTTGAGATGTCTGTCTCAAATGAGAATTGGCGTCTTGTATTTATACTGCTTTCTCTAAGCTGTTTGGGCCAACTTCTTCTTCTAGAGGAAAAAGACTCAATATAAAATATTTTCTTTAGTCGACTTCTTTTCTAGGGTTATGTCCAAGTCTTTTAGGGTTTCTCTTGCTTCCTAGAATATTCTAATCTCATCAAAGGTCACAAGTGGAGGTTAATACCTCCCACAACTACCATAATATCAACACTAGGGAAGGTAGATTGATGCAATATAAATCATTGTGAACTAGCTCTAGGATATTTTGTGCTCGCCACACTTTTCTAGAGTCAAAGGGTGCCTAATGATGTTTGCCAAGAACACCACCTTTACAGGCTCCTTCAAGGGAAACAATTTAGGTAGACCGAAAACTGTGTTCTGAGTTTCCATTGACCACAAACTTTGAAAATTCAGGTGTCTGAGTTGTTCATGCCAAGTTTGAATTCACTCATCAGTGTGGAATAAAAGAGCATGCAGTTCACTATCGTTTCAATTCATGTAAGAGAATGTATACAGACTGTCTTTTAGGCTGAGAAACCCTTTGATGACAATCGACCAACCTTTCTTCAAATCTAAAACATAGAACTGATCTAGAAAAAGTTCTACAATATTACATGTCTATGTTAGTTGAGCAACAAAAAATAGATTGGCACTGAGGTTTGGCATATATACATCGACAATTTTCCATGTTGACATGTAACATCACCATGACTAGAAATATCCAGAGAAAAATCATCGGCAACATAAATCTTCCTCTCCTTGGATTAATCCAAGGACATGAATAAGGAAGCATCCTTATCCATATAATGAGTGCACCCAAAGTCGAATAACCATTCATTATGTGCAGAATGAGACAACAAGGAATGATAATTTCCAACTTGAAATGTGAAATTATCAGTGGGTCGACGTACATCAGGCATGTCTCCTTCAAGGTGTTTAACCTTATCCTATAAATAGTCACTCTTGTTGTAGCATACTTTCTCCACATACCTAGTATTTCCACAATATTGACATGCCTTCTTCTTTCGAATTTGATGGGGTGCATCTATTTTCCCTTTAGGTTTCTGGTCGTGGCATCAAAGTCTTTGCGTAGGGGTATCAAACGGTCCTCTTTCCTTGTGATTCAAATTTCTCTTTCCCTTGATCAAGTGGGATTGATGTTTACCACCAAGATTTACTTCTTTAAGTAGTCTGTGCTAATAGGTAATCAAAATACCACAAAAAGATTTAAATGTGTAATCCTTTCCATATTCATTGTGTTCCTTCCAATTGGTGTGGAAAGTCAATATGAATGTGTCGAATGGTGTTCTCAAATTCATCAAGACCATATCAATGAGTTTTCCATATTTCTTTTGATAATTCTTTTCACATTCACTTAATTTCATCTAGAGTTCCTTTACACATGCCAGATAGTTCTCTATTCTGTCAAAAGAATGAGGATCAAGAGAGATAAACTCTTTCTCCAAATGCATGACGTGGCTTTCATTGACTCCATTGAACATTGACTTCAACTTCTTCTAGACTTGATGAGGGTAGTCAATTCCACTAAGGTGAAAATGAATCTCCCATGAGATATAGGTCATGATGACCCCCACATCCTCATCCTTCTTGTCATAAACAACGAACTTTTCTTGATCATCTCTTGGATATAGAATCAGAATCTTCATATACTGCCATAGTCCTTTACTCTTCAGTATGGTTTCCATGTTTGGTTCCCATATTGCATAATTTGATCCATTCAAAATTACAGGATCAATCTTTGAATCCATATTATATATATCGACATAAACAATCTTGTTTAAATAAGTTAAAAACCACCATCCCAGAGTCAATCACACAACATATCTGAATCAGTAAGGTTTGTGAATAACAAGCGGGGTTTCAAACCATCAAATCTGATACCATGTTGGGGAATATGATGGAATTTGTTACGAAATAGATAAACAATTCCTGAGATAATCGAAGAGGGAATAAAATTTTGAAGACAAAGTTTGTAACATCCATGTTACCAAAAACATATGATACCATAATGTAACGTCCCCATTACCAAACTCCTTCTGATACCAATTTGTAACATTTCCCAACTTACTACCGAGCAATGCTACTCCCAAAATCCAGTGCATAGATTCTACTCTATAACGTTATTCTACGCAGTAGTGCTGGAAGTAACGTGCTCAACCCCAAGCTGAGTTGTGCCACCCAAAATTTCCTCTTTTGACACAACTTATAACAATAAAAGTAACACAATACAAATACATGCACAAGCATACCGAGCACACAAATTTACCATGTGTGTAATCCATTCCAAACATGTGTTCATTACTATGCACACAACCATTCTGATGTCACACACCAATTCTATTCTCCTTATGTGCATGAACTACTTCCCTATGCGCACAAGTGAATATATCCTCTTTTCCACACATTATTTTCTTGCGTGCATGGACATTATAACTTTCTCGGAGACTCATGAGCATTATCATAAGGTTAACTTAACATGAATAACTAACAATAACCATCATACTCACACATGACTAAAAATATTGAATATCAACACCACACTTATATAACAACATTATATATAATAACAACAATTACTTATATGAAACAACATACAAGAATTAAACCCATATTAAACATAGATAATTAAGCATATAGTTAATGAGACATGCACATAAAGAAGCTTATCTTTTATGAAAAGTCACCAATTATGTGCAAAACTCAGACGTTCCTCCCAACCATAGACATTGTTGCTCATATACTTTCAACAATAGGTCACCCCCGAGATGGGGCTTAAATCCATTAGGGAAAAAGGGTTCCTAATACCAAGCTAAGGTCTGATAATCAACATAATTGTTCAACCCAAGGTGCCACTGCTACAACAAGCCTATATTCTCTCATTCCACACATGCCTATTACACCCAAGGAAGTGTGCCCCTTCTTTTCTCAACAATCCCTAAATTGCCCCACTTCCCTTCTAGGTTTCCAACAACAGTCCGAAAAAGAAGTATCATATACCTACAACTAACTCCCAACGCACTAGGGAAAATTCCCAACAAAAATATCCCCTAGAGAGAATGCTCACGAGACTGACAACTCACCTCTTTGACAAATGAAACTCTGGTTACAATACAAAAACATCTTACAATATATGCTTTGTAGATAAGGTAATATTCGTCCTTTCTTAGATGGTCTGACCCCTTATGGACATGAGAAAATGAATGAATCCTTTTCCAAGAATGAGTTCTTCCCCCCCGAAATACACTAAAGCCAATAATATATCTATATGTGTGTGTGTACACACACACACACACACACACATTGCATTCCTTAAGATGGACACTTGTCACTTTCAAAAATAGTTTTAGCCACTTGGTGACTTGATCCCATCCCTCAAGAAATTAGGATAAATAATTATCCATAAATTACACTTTCAAAAATATTAATAAAATATTCCCTAGGACTTAAGTCCCCCTCTTTTCCCTTTTCCTATGGAGTTAGCCCCCTGTCTCTTTTCACCCGATCTATCTATGTGCAACAATGTGATATTATTAATAACTTGAGTGTGATTACACTTACAAGTATAGGTGCACTGGCCTATTTTCATCCCGACTCACTAGCCTCATAACCACACAAGCTCTTCAACCTCCAAACACAAATCAACCTATGGCCAAATTAGACACAGACTCAAAGAGCACACCCCTAATCAAAACTAGGAAACATCATGCAAACCAATTGGCTCAGGGGTATTTTGAAAACCGACCTCGTGGGGGAGATGAAGTCCCCACCAGATTGACTAGCAAAGGTGTGAGGAGAAATTACAATGATTGATGCAAAACAATGCTGACCACCACAGGTACCCTTTATTAAGGTGTCCACCCTTCGAGGGAACTAAGATCATGAACAAGCGTCTTCCCTAGGTACTACATGCATGTCCCACCTGTAGTCACCTATGTGGATTGTTGGCCCTCAACCAAGTTTTGGGAAAATATTGGTTGTGTTTGACCATTTTTGGGACTTTGATAGGCTAGTCGAAGACGAAGCACCTAGGCGAAGCAGAGATTGTGGGATCTCGCCCATTTTGTGGAATTTTTGTCCTTTTAGGGTTTATGTAACAAGTATGGGATGTTGGTCCATGGGTTTTACCCATGTTTAGGCCCTTTTGTAAATGTATAAATAGATAGCTAAGCGATGTAAGAAGTATTTACAGTTACAGTTATAGTTATAGTTGCAATTACAGTTATAGTTACTAGAATTGGCTTAGTGCAAGAGGTCATTGGCTTAGTGCATGACTAGAGTATGTTAAAACTTGCAGAGATAAGTGCAAGTGAGAGTGTAAGGCCTTGTGTCATGACCTGATTTTGAGGAAGGTGGATCTAGCACGCTGTGCGTAGATCACCTGTCCAGTGTAAAGTGAGCTCTGTGACTCTCTGTCTGTAAGAAGATTGAAGGAGACTAATAAAGAAGAAGAATATTTGGTGGATGTAGCCCCACACTGGGGTGAACCATGCATATCTTGTGTTGATGTGCTTTGTGCAATATTGTTCATGGTGTTTATGTATCTATTTTCTTAGTGCATTGTCTTTGATGTATGATAGATAGATGAATTCTTAGTGCTTTATGATGTGAATGAATGTTAGATCTGAGCTTATGCTAAGTGCTTAGAAGTGTTTGATCTGTTTATTACAACGTTGTTCTGTATTTAGCGTTTGATCTACGATGTGAATAATAATCATAACTTAATGAATATTGTTGGCTAAGCGCTCTATTAAGTATTGTGATCATAGATCTTTGTCCCAGCTAGGTTGTAGACACCTGAGTCCCGCAACTCCCCCTGCCTCTACCTCAGGTGAGACTTCATCTACTTCACAGGTGTTTCCGAAAGGGATGATAGTTAGGGTTTTGTTGGTGTGATGTTGAAACGTTGAACCCTAGGTTTGCCCCTATGCCAACAAATGGTTCCGTTTCCGAGACCTGAAACTATGATTACTAGGAACTGAAGAAAATCTAAAGATCTGTGCGTAGATCTGTTGTTGTAGTACGCAATATTCTAATTGACTTCCGAAGCTTTGTGCTAGGAAAAATAAATCCGATTTGAAGAAAAGAGGTAAGATCTTAAAGATTTATGCTCTGATAAAGGTAAGATAAGTGGAAATGTTTGCTTCGAAAGTATGAATCTAGTTATGTTTGATAGATTTTGTTCTAGTCTGAAAACTAGGGCATAGTTAGAAGAAAGAGTCGATCTGAATAGATTTGATAGAAATAGTGAAAAATATGTTATTCCTATGCATAGAAAGAATTTTTGGACTAACAAGTGGGTGCAGGAACCTCGAATGAATTTTTGCAGATTGCAGGTCCATCACTGTGATCCCAGTGCACAATACAGAAAAGGTTGGGGCTCATTTAAGAGAAAGAGAGGATTGACATTGTGTTATAACTGCAGAATATCGAGACATCTTGCTAAGGAATTCCCTGGTACAGGTTCTATTTGTCTTTTTTGTAAAGTTGTTAGTCATGAGTTTTTGGATTTCCCTAGAATGATTGCTAAAGTTGAAAATATGAACCCGAGACAAGAAAACTATGAAGAAGGTCAAGACACTAAGCATATGTTAGAGAACCTGAAAGAATCAAAGAATATGTTATTACAACTAAAAGAAACATTGAATGATCACAGAGACATTAGTCTACTAGATATCTTAAAAGAGAAGTAGTGCATAGAAACAAGAATACGATACTTCGACATAGACTGTGTTCTAGATGAGGAAACACATGTGAATATCATGCCATAAATCACTTGGGAAATTTTGGGAAAGCCTGCTATGGTTCCTTCAATGGGAAGGATAGGATTGTTTAAAGGAAATATTATAACCCTATGTGGAAGAGTTACTAATGTACCTATGATTTCCCATGGAACATCGATCGAAGAAGAATTCAAATTCATTAAGTTTGTTGAGAAAAATGCCCCTTTTTCACTTTTGTTAGAAAAGACCTAGATTGAGAAAGATCAGATCCGAAGGAAAGTAGAGGAAAKAGATACATAAAATAAAAAGAAAGAATTAAGGGACTTCATAGCCAAGAAAATAGAGCGACTAATACAAGAACAAGAGGACAAGTCAAAGAAACTAAGGGCCAAAGACTTAGTTGTCGAAGAATGCATGAAGGCTTGAAAAACTTKTCCATGCAGGAGAGAAGACAACCCACCCCAGAAATAGTAAGAGAAGAGGTATCACATTTGAACCCTTTGAAAAATCCTTAGCAGTACGAAGTTACTATGCTAAGAGAAGATAAGAACAAGAATGGAAAGAGGAATCCAGAGACTCAGATCATAGGAAAGAAGGCAAGAAAGCTCAGTAAGAAGAAAGAAAAGTTGGAAAAACTGTAGGAAGTTCTAGAGAAGACTTTGCAGAAAGAAGGCTTGACAAACTTGAACCTCGTCGGAATAAAAAAGAAACGCATAATGACACTTCGCCATAGTGAAGATATATGACTGTTGGAGGCGTCTCGACCGCTAGAACGACGCTCTGGAACGGCTAGGAACACAATTATTTCCAGAAATATCACCATTGGACCATTGAGACCATTTCATAATAGATGGATTCGTATTGATTAAGGCATTTCTACCCGTTGAAGGAATCCGTTACGACGTTGCTTATTTAATCCGTCAAATGCCGCACCGAGACCACTTTTGCAACCTGATATATTCAAGCTAACAAAGAATTGATCGCATACCACGCTGTACTGTCTAGACCTTTCCATTGATTTGATTGCCTTGAGTGTCCATTCACCTACCCAAGTTATTTGATTATGAGCGTGCATGTTGGGTGACCTTAGCGCAGTAGAGAAATCTATAGAAGAGATCTTGATCGACCATGGATGATTTTAAGGATGGAAATTTATTTTTAAAATGTAGGAAATTTGGTGAATCTTACAAATCCTTCATATGCCAACTATAAAATGTTTGGCGATTTTTTTGTAAAATTATTCAAATTTTTAACGATTTTATATAGTTTGTATAAAATTTTGGCAATTTTTGAGGTAAAATAATTTTATCCTCTAGAATTTGGGCGAATCATTTTTATAATAGTGAATCTTTTTAGGGAAAAACCTTGGAAAATTAGCACATGAGGGAAATTTAGCCCCTAAAATCATCCTTGTGATCGACCTCATGGTTTTTAAAGTCATGTCTATAGGTATACATGCATCGTTGATAGGTGGATTGCAAGCATCCCCCTCAACTGGATGTCGAACTGTGCTATCCCGAACCGCGAATGAGAAAAGAAGCAAGCACAATGACGATTTGGCGAAAGCGAAGCAGATCCCATTGGTACTTCCCGACTACATCTCGCCTTTGGCTGGCGTGGTTAGTGATGACAACATCCCACGTGATTTTGAGTACACGCTCATCACTACGTACCTCTCGAAGGGGATATGCATAGTTGGACCACAATTGGGACTGATCCCATCGCTCAAGATAAGTGACTTTAACCTTGGAGACCGAAAGAACTATGTGATACTCGCACTACATAGATACAAGATGAAGACAACTGGGAATAAGCCCAAGATAGTTCCCCAGTCATGGATTAATGAGATCATGCGGTCGATGATCTTAAACGTGATGAAAATACCCCACTTTGGAAGACATCGGAATGTTAACGCATGCATTAAAATCCTCTTGTTGTGCTACCATGGCGGTTATCTTTAGTTGGATAGGAACATCACTATGGATATGACGATGATCCACCTCATTACTAGAATCAACATGCGAGGACTAGAACCTTAGTAGTTCTACCCAGGGAAGGTTGCAGATCGCTCCTTGGCACAGCGAATAAAGGAGGCCTATGGTGATGTGGAGAAGGGGAAGCGAGGCTACAAGGTAGCCTCCATCCAAGATGGCCCAGTGTGCCTTTATTTCTAGCTTATCACTGGAAATATCATCCAAAAGAATCATCCGACACAGGTCACTTGGTTCATAGTCGACCTTGCAGGGAAGTGTGTCGAAGGGATGCAAATGAACTGGGTGAGCTACCTCGTCAATGAGTTGGAGAAGGACGGTTGCGACGCACAGGACCAAGGCTACGAGTTTCACTTCAATTGGTTGCTGATTTTAATTGCATTTGTCACTTGAGAGATGCCAAAGGGAGTGACATTCCCATAAGTCAAGCCATCAAAACCATTGGTCGTGAGGTTCACCACCTTGTGGTATACTAGCAATATGGCGAAGTAGTGACAATCAAATGTCGTGTTCCACGCTTACTAGCTACAACTCAAGCATGCCATTGAATCATTTTCGCATATGACCTCGAACACTTTGCATACGTATAGGCCACTAGCGAAGTTCTTCACCGATCGACACTTCATCTACATCATTGCGCACAGGGATGAAAGTAAGGAGGAGCTGCAGTCCTACTATAAATTGATTGACGAATATATGGAGGATATAACCAAGGAATGGCCAGCCAAATTCCTCACACCGGTCAAAGATGAAGAACTATCCAACCCATATATCATTGGAAGTCCTTTGGTCACCCAGAATGAGTATGATGGACAAAGTAGCACAAAAAGAAAAAATAAAAAGGAGGAATTGCAGGACATAGAYAGTGAGTAGAAGGACAACTCATCGGAGGAAACTACACCTGACTCACCTGCAGAAGGAGGAGGTGAAAAAGTAAACCAAGATGAGGAAGGGGAAGAAGACAATTAGGACAAAGGAGAAGCTACATCACTGAAGGATCCCCTTACAGAGGATGAGACGTAAAATAAAAGGAAGGTTTCTTTGCAGAAACCCTCATCATGAAATAAATCCCGAGCCAATAAGCCTCAGTCACAGAATGTGCTCACAGTGGACGATATCCAACTCATCATCATAGCTATAGAAGACGCCTTAGAGGATATCATGTAGAGAAATTAAGCAAAGCAAGATAAACTCTATGATAGAATCGAGAAATAACTGAAGGACATACAACAAGCCCTCTACTCAAGTTGCCCAGTGTCTTCTGTGTCATCATCATTAGAGAATGTAGAATTGGGAGATGATCCCACCCAGTTGTGAAGGTTAGCATATGTGACAAAGGTTTTACTTCGTCGAGACCAAGAGGAAAAGGAGTAGGCTGCAAAGCCCTTGAATAAAGAAAAGGAGGAGGCCTTATTACAACTTCGGGCTGCGCAACAAGAGAAATATAACATTAATGCGAAGTTTGAGGAGGACAAAGATAAAATCCAGAAAGAAAAAGTCTAGTTTCTTGCGAAGCAGATGGGGTTTAGAGAGGAATTTACTAGAGAACTTTTCTCTGTGTCGGGCCTGGTATAGATGGAAGACCAAACATATGAGATTCAAGTGGGGAATCTCACTGAGGCCATTCAACAACTTCAAGCAAGAGTAGTAGAGATATAACTTCAATCAATACCTAGAAATCTGCAAGAAGTGCAGGATGAGAGCGAAGTAACTGCCATAAGTGCAGTAGAAAGAATCATGGAGTTGGCTTCAGAATGTAAGAAACTAAGTGATTGTAGTGCATAGTCCTATGAGCTCCTTGCAGAAGACCCGGAGCTGAGGATATTGGAAGCATAGCTCCAGGAGGTGAAGCAACAGGTGTCTACTACGCAAGCATAGATGAAGCTGCTTACTGTTGTTGAGAATATGAAAAGGTCACAGGAGCAACACACAGTTCAACAACAGGTCACCTCCATCCAGAGAAAAGCTATGTAAGTGAAACAGATACTCCAGCCGGTGTAGGACGAATCCTGCACACTTTTTGAAGAGATTGAGGGACAAGGCTCATAGTTGGAACATGTGGTCGCAACAGTAGAACAACGCCTGGAAGGGCCTATCACTGAGCAAGTAATTTAGGAGTTCACCGAGTAGGAGGATCTAGCAAAGCAAAAAGTCAAGGAAGCTCAAGCTAAGCTCGAGGACTTCGAAGCAAAGATGCCTAGATTAGAGTGACTCGGGACGAGTCACAGGTGAGTGTTGGGGGCCTGTTGTCCCTCGACCAAGTTTCAGGAAAAAATTGGTCGTGTTTGACCATTTTGGGACTTTGAAAGGCTGGTCAAAGACAAGGCACCCAGACTAAGCGGAGATCACGAGATCTCTCCCATTTCCAGGATTTTTGGGATTTTAGGGTTTATGTAATTGGTATTGGATGTCGACCCATGGGTTTTACCCATGTTTATGCCCTTTTGTAAATGTATAAATAGATATCTAAGAGATGTAAGAAGTAGTTACATTTACATTTATATTTACATTTACTAGAATCGGCTTAGTGCAAGAGGTCATTAGCTTAGTGCACGTCTAGAGTATGTTAAGACTTGTAGAGCTAAGTGCAAGTGACTATGTAAGGATTTGTGTCGTGACTTGATTTTGAGGAAGGTGGATCTAGTGCACTGTGCGCAGATAACCTGTCTAGTGCAGAGTGAGATATGCGGCTCTGTGCCTGTAAGAAGATTGAAGGAGACTAATAAATAATAAGAAGAGTTGGTGGACGTAGCCCCACACTAGGGTGAACCACGTATATCTTGTGTCGATGTGCTTTGTGCAATATTTCTCATGGTGTTTATGTATCTATTTTCTTAGTTCATTGTCTTTGATGTATGATATATAGATCTATGAATGCTTAGTGCTGTATGATGTGAATGAATGTTATATCTGAGTTTATGCTAATTTCTTAGAAGTGTTTGATCTTTTTATTACAAAACTTTTCTGTATTTAGGGTTTGATATGCGATGTGAATAAGAATCATAACTTAATGCATATTGTTGGATAAGTACTCTGTTAAGTATTGTGATCACAGATCTGTGTCCCATCTAGGTTGTAGACACCTGAGTCCTGCAACCCCCCTGCCTCTACCTCATGTGAGACTTCATCTTCTTTGTAGGTGTTGCCGAAAGGGCCGATAGTTAGGGTTGTGTTGGTGCGTTGTTGAAGCATTGAACCCTGGGTCTGCCCTTGTGCCAACATGTATCCCTAGGAAAGTTCACAAAGGATACCACCCAACAATCAATGCCAAGTGAACAATGGTAAGTTCGACCGCATGTAAGGGCATGGTATCTAAGCCCGAAGATTTGAATGATTTAACCAACATAACCCTCATATACGTAATGATCAAAGAAATACTACAAACACCAAAACAATAAGAGAGGGGTAATCTCCATACTTTACCCAATGMAACCTCATGCTTGACTCCTGTGTTAGAGGAGATTCCCAACACACTAATTGTAAGAATGGATTTAACACTCTTTTAATGAATTCTAGCTTGGATTTTGTGGCCTTGKATAATTTAATCTCCAATCCTAATCCAAGGCCCTAAGCCTATATAGTGTTGGTTTTCTATCAAAATAAAACTTCTAATTAATTTTAGATTAAGTKCTTCTTTTTAGAGGTTGTTTCTTAGGTCCAAAGGTAATGGATGAAACTTTAGTAATGTTTTGACTCTTGAACCAACCAAGCAAATGCAAGAATGACAATGCAATTTTTTTCTCTTCAATGAGATCTAGCTATGGGAGGGAGAGAGGTTTTCTTTCCTTTTTTCAAGTTCAGAAATAAATGCCCACACACACCAAACAATCTATCAAGAAAAACGGATTTGAAACCAACCAATGCTTCTAATGCACTTAAACACTAATGATTTAAAAGAAAACCTAGCATGCAACAAACATTTTTTTCTTTTTTATTATTTTTCAATGTGAATGCAAAATTTCATGATCTAAACAAGAAATATCAATGCAAACATAATAAATCAACAAGGATTAGTAAGAAAAGGGGATATAGGATACTAAGAATGAAGTTGGATCAAGCCACTCCAATATCACTATAAAAACCACCCCCAAAAACTTACCAAGGAGGGATTGATTTATAAATGAACAAAGGTCATCTCTAAATACAAGCAAATAACTAATTATAATGACAACTAGACCTCTTCAGATCTGTTGGATACTCAACCCAACTTCACTGAAGTTCTCAGAAAAATAGGGAAACTATCCAAGAAATAACAACCAATTCACACAAATAGGTTTAAACAAACCTTTCAAAAACACTTTATGTGACTATTAACTCTTCAATCAAAGATAAAACTAGGCCAAGAAAAAAGCATTGCAACACACTTTGAACCAGACCACAAATCTAGAACCAAAAACTAGGGCTTGGATCTGCAATTCTGTAGTTTTGGTAGTGCCTCGTGGGACATAAGCTTGTCAACTAAGGAAGATGCTTCACGAGACATGTATAATGAAACACACGAGGACTTGGGTAATTTTTTTTTTTGAGAGAGATGGATCAATGGTAGATCTTCCATCTTTGAATAAGATCTACCAGATCTAGGCCTAAGACTAACTGAAATGGAAGAAAATTTAAATGCAATTCACAACAAGTAGAGGAAGAGGTAGGCAATGAGACTTAACTAGAGAAAAATTCTTCCCCAATGGAGTCTCCAATCTGTTATGGGAAAAATTCTCACAAGGATCTCACTAGATACATTAGTAAGATCCCCCTAGGACCAACCTAGTTATCCTAGATAGGAGGGGGTAGAATTCCTATTGGATTCCTAGAAACAAGCAATAAAATCATATACAAAGAGATAATTAGATGGATTACCTTTTCCTAAAGGTTTTTCTTAGCATCTCCTAGATGTTGTAGTCCTGAAGTTCTAGGTCCACCCTCTACAACCTGCTTCCTGCACACCAAATACAAGACAAAACCACTCTACTTGCTTCCCAATGTTAGGATCCTATATCTAGCTTAAATCTAATCTGATCTATAATCTACAAGGTCATATATAAAAATTTATACATCGATTGAAAAATATTCAAAGGGGGAAAACCAAATAATCTATTGATTGTAAATAAGAACTTGCATCAAGATAACATACCTCAAGTGTTGATTTAGGCTCCTTCAATATCCTTTCTCCTTGCTTCTCCTTACAAGTCCTTGGTCATGCTAGGCTCCAATGACTTCCGACTGAATAATTATGCATATTGGCAACATAACCTTGCTATTGAATTCTCTCCTCCTCTTTCCCAAGGCTTGCCTTTGTTATATAGCTCTTGGAGGAGGTTGGGGGGAGGATTATAGATATTATAGAGGCTTCTAGAGACTTGAATGATGTGATTTCCCATTCCTTTGACACTAAGATCTAACTCATTCATCACCTATCACCTCGTAATTCCTCAATTCTATAAGTCTGGCAATGCGTGGCTTGACGAGCTACTAGTGTCTAGTGAGGGCCTCACTTGTTTTCTACTAGGTGACTCACGAGGATGTCAATAAGGGATAAAAAGGGTTCCAAAAGGGGTCAAACCCTAAGAAAAATATGTACTCTGGATTTAATCCTCTGATAACTTCCTCTCTAGCCTATATGGTGTAAATTAAGGCTATAACAACGTGGGAACAAGATCATTGATGTTCTGATTTATTTCAAGATGATATATGAATCCATATGTAGGTACTTCATGATTCTGATAATGTTTCTTGGGCTTTTGTTCATCATTTCTCCTCATTATCTCATTTTGCATTTGTCACCAATAGAGTCTATTAGGAGTGAAATGTACCAGTCATATGCTGGACCTATTGCAATTTGGAGAAAAAGTCTCACCATAACATCATCATGTTCGATCAAATGAATATCACAAATGGCGAGAAAATGATCTAATTGATTTTTTGGATCCATAATTCCTTCACAGGTAAAAATAGGAAGAATTACTTGAGGAAGAGTGGGAAACTGATGTTTCTCGCCTCTTAAGTTCATGGGATTATATCTCGGTCTTCCCCTTGGGTTTCTTTATCTATCACCTATTCTTTCTTCATTTCTTCCTTCATCGTTTCTTCTTTCATGATTAGGGTCTTCACGATCAACCATATTTTTTTGAGGAGAAATAGACGTTGGGACTAATAAAGTCAGAAATTGAACCATAGAACTATTGGATTGCTCTGCTTTTTTTATAATCTTTCTTCTGCTTCTTGTTATAGGGTGCATCAAAAACATTTGAAGTGGCTATATTAAGAATCTTTTATCGGATTTGGCTTTCGAAATTTTGATGAAATCGAGGTTCCTGTTGAGAAAATACTTTCCAACCACATTCAAGTTGTTCTTGATTCTTTTTTTTCTTCAATACCAAATCAGACAATTGGTTCAAAATACTTCTTTGGTCATGCAATCCAATGGGAATATGAAGTTGGATTGGCTCAAGACGGGTCATTAATGGGAGATAATTTTTTTTTTCCTCAGTATATTCACCAAAAATGTTGATCTATTTTTCTGTTAGGGACAAAAGTTAACCTTGTAGGGTGTTATGACAAATATTTATTAAGATCCCTCTTTGTTTTTATAGAGGTGGTACTCCTGTTTCTCACTCAAATTTTCAATATACTTATTCAAACAATAAATTTAAACATTAAAACATCTACACCTATGAGTGGACAAGGTGGTAAAATAACTAAAAGCATATAATAAAAGTTACAATAGAAAGATAACAACCATGATTTCAATATACAAGATAACCACATCCATTCCATCAAATCCATTCATTCGAGCAACGAGGAAGAAGAGTCAAAGCAAGACTCATAAGACATAAAATGGATTAATGGTCCAAAATAAAGGGATTTAAATGATTTCACTTATTTAATATCATAATATGTATTGAGGAAACATACTCGAGCTCTCATGCTTATATAAAAGTCAGAAATAACAAAATTTATGAACTCTTGGAATAACTCTCTATGCGAGTCTTTAAAATAATATTACACATATATTTTTTGAGTTTGAATAAAATGTTCTCCTAAAGAACAACACAATATTCCCGATACTTAAATGAAAAAAAGGAATGTGTTCATCAATATGGATTGGGATAGGGATCCCGTGGACCAAATATAATAGCAGACCTGGATGAGAAAGAGAGAAGCAATTAGGATTTGACTTTAACAATGAAAAATAAACCAATAATGTTGGATGATCACAAATTGGGAAGAAAGAAGGGAAATTCTTAAAAAATAAGTGTACTCACAAAATTAAAAGTGGAATGATGGATGGACCTCCCCCACCTTTGCCAAGTCTTCATATATATAACTAGAACTTGATTCCTTGCATTTCAACTACTTCTTGGATTAGTTATATATTTTAACGAACTCTTGAGCCACTCTTTGATATACTCTTTTAGAAGTGGGATTGTTATGTTCTTCTTCACCCGAAGCGAGAATATCGCATCTTCCATTGCTTTGAACTTAGATTGTAATTATTGAATTGATGATAGATGGTATTCATTATAATTCACAAAATTAACTAACCATTGGTTTAATCTCATCCTCTGAAAAGTTAGTGAGATTATTAAACTCACAAAGTTTTGAATATGTTTAACTCCATTTCCAATTACTCCTTGGTTAATAAATTAGATTCTCTAACCAATTGTGGACCCTCAAGTTTCTTAACTATTTCAAGTGATTCCAAAAATAAATCACTTCTTTTTCCATCAACCTTTTCACAAATTGAAATAAATTCATGCAAGATTTCTATTCTTTCCAACCATCTAATCTTTAATTGAACTTTATTCTCTTATTAGAGGGAATGTCTTGTTGTTTCCTAGTGAAGTAACTCATACTTTTCACTCATTCCACAAATGAACATATAGTGTTTTTATAGAAAAACTCATCTTGCTCTAAGTCCTTTTGTCAATATTCAATAAAAGCAATAATTATTTGTCCCAAATTCCTCAAGCTAGCGATGACTTATTTATTGTTTGTGTCTAGTATCTTGAAGATGTAGCACATTTTAATGTTTGTATATAGCTTTAACATGGAGGGTTTTGATATGTGTTGTGGCTGCAACAACCCCCCCTTTTTACTTTTTCTTTTACAAGCAAAAGGAAAAGGGTCCCCTACTAAAATTTCAATCCTATTTCCTAGTCCTCTACCACTTGAGTGTAATGTTATGTCTTTTCCTAATTTGAGGGAGTTTAATTTTTTTATCTTGTTGGATGATTGTTTTTGATGGGTGCTTATTTTTCCATTCGATTTGATGATTTCAAATGTGTTCATGATGCTTATTGACCTATGATGTTGCATTGACATTTGTTTCAACTATTCACTAATTCTAAAGTGTTTGATGATACTATGTGGCTGCAAGGTCTGATGTTCTATTGCATGTCCTAAATGAGGTTGTGGAAAATTATTTATTGATTGACTAATTCAAATTCTACATCCTCTTTCTAACATGTTATGTTTTATGACTGTATACTTATGCTCTCACATATGGATCCTACTCTTCAGTTTTGAATTATCATATGTAGTCTTAAGAGACTCATCTACAATCACCACACTATTGTTCAATAAATATAACACCCTCTTATGAGTTGGTTAAAGGTAGAGAATATATTATTTATTATATTGTCTAGTATTATTTTGATTGCATAGCTGATCTCATTCTTTTGTTTTTTAGGAGCAGGTTTTAAGAGCCACTTTGATCACATGACCGCTCCAACCTTGAGAGGTCTTTGGGGGAATATATTGATCATTTTCTAGAACCTTGACCTTGATCCTTATCGAGCCTCCTCTTTTTCTATTTCTTCTCCTTCATTTCCTCTATTATTTTCTCTAACCAAATATCATAGTTGGATTCTTCCCAGTGGGAGCTGTCCAATGACTATAACCATACTTAAATTCGAGTTCCAGATTGAAAGTTATGGCATCTCAAAGTTTCCTAAGTATTCACTTACCTTTTCCACCTCACTGCCACATGGATTTCACATGGTTCACTCTCAATTGTTTTGTCTGACTTGGTGTTGATGCATGGTGCTCATGTGGCATATGCCACCTTCCCTAATCATCATCATAATTTTTCCCATCTCTTCTTTTGAGCCTTCTGATCACATACTCTGACAAAGACGTTGGAGCTTCATCATCCTTGGATTTCATACTCTTCATTGGAAGAGTTATTCTCTGATAGCTTCATGACTACATTACCCATAGAACATATTCTATGAATGAATCTTTGTTGGAAAATTTTCCTTCACGGTCTTGGATCGAATATG
This sequence comes from Picea sitchensis, assembly GCA_010110895.2. Lineage (NCBI taxonomy): Eukaryota > Viridiplantae > Streptophyta > Pinopsida > Pinales > Pinaceae > Picea > Picea sitchensis. Next base: position 129,920 of record SNQJ01S0046262.1, read on the forward strand.
TGTGCCTAGTCTTTCGCATCGCAACACAGTTCACCAACAATTCAATGGACAATTCACA
>SNQJ01S0046262.1:130027-151997 GCA_010110895.2 Picea sitchensis
AATTTTGATTAACTCGAGGTTCCTGTTGGGATAATACTTTCCAATCACGTTCAATCTCTTCTTGATTCTTTTTTGTCTTCAATACCAAATCATACAATTGGTTCAAAATACTTTTTTGGTCATCCAATCCAATGGGAAGATGAGGTTGGATTGGCTCAAGACAGGGCATTAATGGGAGATAAAAGATTTTTTTTCCCTCAATATAGTGACCAAAAATGTTGATCTATTTTCCTCTTAGGGACAAAAGTTAACCTTGTAGGGTGTTCTGACAAAGAGTTATTAAGATCCCTCTTTGTTTTTATAGAGGTGGTACTCCTATTTCTCACTCAGATTTTCAATATACTTATTCAAACAATAAATTTAAACATTAAAACATATACACCTATGAGTGGACAAGGTGGTAAAATAACTAAAAGCATAGAAGAAAAGTTACAACAGAAAGATAACAACCATGATTTCAATATACAAGATAACTACATCCATTCCATCAAATCCATTCATTCGAGCAACGAGGAAGAAGAGTTTGAATAAAATGTTCTCCTAAAGAACACCACAATATTCTCGATACTTAAATGACAAAAGGAATGTGTTCATAATTAAAAGGAACGTGTTCATCAATAAAAGGAATCTTTTCATCCATATGGATTGGGATGGGGATCCTGTGGACCGAATATAATAGCAGACTTGGAAGAGAAAGAGAGAAGCAATTAGGATTTGACTTTAATAGTAAGAAATAAACCAATAAAGTTGGATGATCACAAATTGGGAAAAAAGAAGGGAAATGCTTCAAAAATAAGTGTACTCACAAAATTAAAAGTGGAATCATGGATGGAACTCCCCCACCTTTTCTCAGTCTTCATATATATAACTATAACTTGATTCCTTTCACTTCAACTACTTCTTGGATTAGTTATATATTTTAATGAACTCTTGAGCCACTCTTCGATATAATCTTTTAGCAGTGGGATTGTTATTTTCTTCTTCACGCAGAGAGAGAATATCTCATCTTCCATTGCTTTGAACTTAGACTGTAATTCTTGAATTGATGACATATGGTCTTCATTATAATTCACAAAATTAACTAACCATCGGTTTAATCTCATCCTCTAAAAATTTGGTGACATTATTAAACTCACGAAGTTTTGAATATGTTTAAATTTGTTTCCAATTGCTCCTTGGTTAATAACTCATATTCTCTAACCAATTGTGGAACCTCAAGTTTCTTAACTATTTCAAGTGATTCCAAAAATAAATCACTTCTTTCTCCATCAACCTTTTCACAAATCGAAATAAATTCGTGCAAGATTTCTATTCTTTCCAACCATCCAATCTTTAATTGAACTTTATTCTCTTATTTGAGGGAAAATCTTTTCATTTCCTAGTGAAGTAACTCATACTTTTCACTCATTCCACAAATGTACATATAGTGTTTTTATGGAAAAACTCATCTTTCTCTAAGTCCTTTTGTCAATATTCAATAAAAGCAGTAATTATATGTCCCAAATTCCTCAAGCTAGTGATGACTTCTTTATTGTTTGAATCTAGTAGCTTGAAGATGTAGCACATTTTAATGTTTGTATATAGCTTGAACATGGAGGGTTTTGATATGTGTTGTGGCTGCAACAACCCCCCGGTTTTTAGTTTTTCTTTTACAAGCTAAAGGAAAAAGGCCCCCTACTAAAATTTCAATCCTATTTCCTAATCCTCTACCGCTTGAGCGTAATGTTATGTCTTTTCCTACTTTGAGGGAGTTTAAGTTTTTATCTTGTTGGATGATTATTTTTGATGGGTGCTGATTTTTCCATTCGATCTAATGATTTCAAATGTGTTCATGATTCTTATTGACCTATGATGTTGCATTGACATTTGTTTCAACTATTCGCTAATTCTGAAGTGTTTGATGATACTATGTGGCTGCAAGGTCTAATGTTCTATTGTATGTCCTAAATGAGGTTGTGGATAATTATTTATTGATTGACTAATTCAAATTCTACATCCTCTTGCTAACATGTTATGTTTTATGACTGCATAATTATGATGTTGCTTATGGATCCTACTCTTCTATTTTGAATTAGCATATGTAGTCTTAAGAAACTCATCTACAGTCACCACACTATTGTTCAATAAATATAACACCCTCTTATAAGTTGGTTAAAGGTAGAGAATATATTATTTATTATATTGGCTAGTCTTCTTTTGATTGCATAGTTGATCTCATTCTTTTGTTTTGCAGGAGAAGTTTTGCAGAGCCACTTTGATCACATGACTGCTCCAACCTTGAGAGGTCCGTGGGGGAATCTGTTGATCATTTTATAGAACTTTGAATTTGATCCTTACCGAGCCTCCTTTTTTTCTATTTATTCTTCTTATTTTCCTCTATTATTTTCTCTAACCAAATATCATAGTTGGATTCTTCCCGTTGAGAGTTGTCCAATGACTATAACCATACTTAAATTCGATTTCCAGATTGAAAGTTATGGCATCTCAATGTTTCCTAAGTATTCACTTACCTTTTCCACCTTACTGCCACATGGATTCCACATTGTTCACTCTCAATTGTTCCGTCTAACTTGGTGTTGATGCATGGTGCTCATGTGGCATACACCACCTTCCCTGATCATCGTCATAATTTTTCCCATCTCTTCTTCCAAGCCTTCTGATCACATACTCCGACAAAGGCGTTGGAGCTTCATCGTCCCTGGCTTTCATACTTTTCATTGGAAGAGTTCTTCGCTGATATATTGATGACTACATTACCCATAGAACATATTCTATGAATGAATTTTTGTTGGAAAATTTTCCTTCACAGTATTCAATCGAATATTTGTGCCCAGTTGTTCGCATCGCAACACAGTTTGCCGACAATTCAATGGACAATTCATAGGTTCAATTGGACACCAAATCCATTTTCCCTCCACATGCCCAAACACTGGAACCAAAACTTATTTCTTTACGAAATTTCACAAGCTTAAACCTCAAGAAGATTTCCAAAGCTAAACTCTCCCAATCTGTCTATCTTTTCCCTAAGTGAATGGTCATATTTGTTTCGTACAACAATATTCGGGTTACAACTTGGATGGTTGGGGTTAACACTCTAAATGATATCCTTCAGAATCCAAATGAATTTTAATCATAACTGTTGATCATAAATGAAAGGATGATCTAGATCTTTTGCATGGAAAACAAAGATATGAGGGAATATTCCTCGATACCTCTTGTTGATAGCTTGAAACTTCACAAATTTGCTAGATGATGAATAATTAGCTCCAACTACACACCATCACTTTTTTGGGATTTAACCTTCAACATGTGAATCAAAGAAGGAGTATTCTTCGATTATTTTATTCGATACCTTTGCACTGCTGCATTAGAGTGGACTGTGAAACAACTCCCTGATGGATGATGTAGATTTCTCCAGATCTATTGAATGACTAGATCTCGCTCTCGTAGTCAATACGTTAGGATGGGAATTGAACATGAGATAGGAATACCCCGATGCTAAGTTCTAAATTCACACTCTACATTTCAAGGTCCGATGGACAATTGAATAGAACTATTGATCTGGTGGGTTTTCTCTTCTACAGGTTCAAGAATTAAGGGTCCATATTAACCCACGGGCCTAGTCAATGGTTTTTGAGTGAGGAATTTTAAACAACCATAAATTTTGATAAAAATTTCTGAATGAGGCCCGTAATACCTCATTGGAAATGTATCAGAAAAAATAAAGCAATGGTATGGGTATCCATGTCGAACAACTGATATAAGACATCAAAAAATATATAAAACCAACAACCACGGATTTGCGGGGGAAAATGACCATACCATCTTCAAGAAATAATATTCAGGGCTATGAGTAACAAAAGAAATCCCATGATATCTCTATACAAATATGTAGAAGAGAAGAACAAGTTGGAATAGAAAATGGGGGAAGATTGAGAGTGTAAATTGCTCGAAAATGAAAAACATAGACATCACCCGAATTCATATGAAGAACCAAACATGCAAACTTCAAACAATCTTATCTTGAGCTACTGACAATTAAAATGAGCCAACAATAGATCAAAGGAAAGTTGAGACAAATGAGAACAAGAAAAAATTATATGATTCATCATATCAGAGAAAAAAATGCCTAGAACAATGGAAGAAATTCAAAAAATGACCCAACGAACAAAGTGAATAATAAATTTAAATAAATATCATTGGTAAATTGTCATAGGGAAAATGTAACCACCCGAGAGTATCTTCAACTCCCATTTGTAACTCCTACATCTACATTTTTGAAATTCCAGATAAATTTGAAATGTAAAAAATAAACAATTAGGGAAAAAATGAAACGAATGGTCATGAGAACTAAAGAGTCATTCTCTTGTTCTATAAAAGGGTTAGGGAGATAATTGAATGTATCTAGAGTTTTTCCCTTTATAACAAAGGATGGTTCTTTTACTTCCGAGGAATAAAGAGCATGAGGAATTTCAGAAATTTGTGGCTCTGATGGATGTAGTAGAGAATACTCTTGATGCATTTATCTTTTGCTTGAGTAGATATGAATCTATTGTATGATTTTGTTTTTTCACTGTGTTGTTTACTCAGGGTGTCACATGTTTCTTCATGGGTACATAAATTATATTATAAATGTATCATGAAACTATTTATTTATACAATTGTAACATTATTTCTTTCATTTACCATTAGAATACATGAGTTATTTATGGTTTTGATGGTTATCTTTATCTGTACTCATTCTATTAGTTTTTCTCTTGGGATAGGTTATAATTAGTTTAGATTAGATTAGTTATATTTTAATTGGTTTAGACTTAGAATTAGTTAGAACTCTTTGGGGGACAATTTGTTGTTTTCCCCTTTTTATTCTTTTAATTCCGAGTGTCAATGAGGCTCATAAAATCACAAGAAATGCTACCCCAAATGAGAGTGGGTCTGAATGGGACCTTCCATCAGGCGTTTTCCCTCATCTGATTGAATGGGTCATTCTAGACCGTCAACAAAAATGGCGCTAGAAGGAGGTCCAAATGAGAAGATGAGCTTGTGGATTCATTCTTGTTAATTTTTGTTTTAATGTACTAATGGATCCATCCCATATCCCTTTATGGAGGTGTTTTTCTAGTACTATACCTCCCAAACCACCCAGAAATATTTTACATTTCTTGTTGCAACTAAGATTTGATGATGAGGGTGAAATCTCTGCATTTGAACATGTTTTTAATTTATGGAAATTTTGTGGTTCTCACAATATTACTGATAGAAATACCATTTTCAAGTTACTCACTCTCACTTTTGTAGGTCGAGCCAAGATTCGGTGTGAGACTTTGTCGACTGCCTCTATTAACACATGGTAACAACTTATACATAAATTTTCGCATGCTTTTGAGAACTATGATTATGATAATTTATGTGCATAAATTTTAGAGCTTAAGAAGAATGAAGATGAATCTCTTGCATATTTTATTACCATATTTACTCATCTTTTCTATATATTTCCTTTAGAAGATAGTCCCTCTAACAATGATTTGATTTCATGTTTAGTGTTTCTTGCTAGTGAAACATATGAGTTAGTGGATGAAGAATCTAAATCATGTTCTAATGTTCCTTTACATGCTAATTTAGATTTAAATGAAAATGTTTGAAGATGCTAATGGTTTGGATGGACTTCATATGTCTAGATATTTCTTTACTATGGGGGATATATATCATATAGAAAATTATTTTTTGGAAGAAACCTATGTATCATCCCACCACTCCATTTGCACTTACCTTCCTTGTGATGAAAACGAGTCCTCTTGTGTTGTAATTCCAAGTTTATATCTTTCTATAGTTGGCCAAGAGGAGGGTTCTCTTGTTGATAATGGGACACTTTGGTCTACACCAATGGTTATGTCAAGATCTCATTATCCTATTTCATCTTTTCCATCACAAGAAATGAGGAGGGAGCTATGGAGAAAAACTTGAATGCTGATCACTTTTTTAGTGAAGAAAATATGGACACTCATGAAATTGATTCTTCCTCACCCATGGATAATTTGAAATTAGTTCCTCTTGTTTTGGATTGTCTTGTTGCTGCAAATTCTCCTTGTATAGATGACATAGATCAAGAATGTTTTCCTACTGCTATTGGATCATTTATTGAAACTTCTTGTTCTAATGATTCTTGTGATTTTCTCCCCTCTTCTAACCATGAATGTATTTTGTAATACATTTGAGATTCTCATATTTTTCATGGGAAAGGAAACCATGCTGATTCTTTCACTTCAAGAGAAGAAACAAACATGCAAGACATACCTCTTTTATCTAAAAAATCTATTTTTAATTTGGAAGAAGAAAACCGTCATGAGGAAGGGTGTACTAATCGTGAAAGCAAACCTAATGCAGATCCCAGTGATTCACAAGAAATCACCGATGTTCTTAAGGATGAGGAACTACTACTCAGGAAGTCGCTTTCTGAAAATTTTTCTGGTTCTAGAGAAGCTTTTAATTCTCTTAATTCTTCCACTTATTACCACTTGTATCTTGATCTCTTTAATCATTTAACTTTGTAGGGAGATACTCATAGTCCTATTGGAAAAGACTCAATGGATCCAACTCATTTTGAAGTACTTGATGGTGGTGATGCACATTTGGAAGATAAAGAGGATAATGCCTCTTCCCATTAACTAATTATAACCAAGCCTTATCATCCTTTTTAATGGGATGAAGAGAATTCTGTAGCAAATGTGTATCAAAGGATGTCTTCTTCTTTTTATTCCTCATTTTTGATAAATAGTGAGTCTCCTTGTTCAAATATCCCTTTTTTCAATATTTTTAATAATAGTCGATCTCACCATTGTTTAAAAATTGTCTCTCATACCATGTTTTGTCCTAACCCATACATATCATATGATCTCACTAGTCTATCTCAAGTAGTTGGTTACTTGAAGTGCGAGTCCAGGGATGCTTTCCAAGATAATGAGGCACTTCGATCTTTGCTGATGGTTGTGCTAGGCCCTTATTATTTTGGTTTGTATTCAAGGATAAACAATTTTTTTATCATGAAAACTGTCACAATGAGCACACTTTATATAAACTCTATGCATGATTCTCATTTGGCATGCTACTTTCCGTCAAAATACTTCCATCAATTCTATGAGAGAAGTGCAATATTTTATGATCAGATTGAAGCATGGTTGGAGATATCCTTTTTAGATAGATTTCCCATAAATTATCACTATCACATTTCTAATATGGTGGATAGATTTTATCATGCTTTAATTTTTCCTACTTTCAGTCGATTCTTATTCCAAGCTCTATCAATAATCTTGTGTCTTGAACATATGTCTACAGGCTTGGGATTACTTGGATGGCTACATTGACATTATGACTTTACATAACTCATTTTTCATCCATTAGTAGCATAGGATATGAATAGAATGGAATAAATTAGTGTTTTTCCTTTGCATAGTTTAACTTTGCTTCCTAGTTTTTTAATTAGTTCTCTATTTTCGTTTTCTTTTATTTATTGTTGGATGATCAATAAATGAGTTCTCAGCAAAAATATAAATACATAAAAGGATTTCCCTTTGAATTTTCCCTTTTATGGATTTTGAATTTAATTTTGATGTGGGGAAGATTTACTTCATTTCATTCTCGAATTTTTCTATGTGTTGGGAAATTGCTAGATTACTGATTTTTATGGATGATCACCATGTCAAATCATTTCTAGTGCATTGTGGCATCTTGAAAGTGGGCTATTTTAAATTAATACACTACCCATTCCCTCTTGTAATGAAAATAAACACTCATATTTGTCGTATATTCACATCTACATGATTCTAATGGGAAAAGTTTGCTTGGCTGATATACTTTTTAATTTCTGATTTTTTTTGTATCCCATACACATTGAATCTAAATTCTAAGTATTAAAATTTTTCCCATATAAAAGTGAAACCACTTCAAATATGTGCTATTTGCTTAGATGATTATTTTTCCGCAGTTTTGGAGTTATCCAAATATTTTATTTCTCATCCACTCTTTTCTTTGATCACTTTCAACCAATATGAATTTTCTGCACAGAAGTTTTGAATAATAAGCTTAGCTGATTTCTTATTTTCATTTTAGTTATTTTCAGTCATCACTGGTAGTTTTAATTTTTAGGCATTGGTTTCCATTGTCCTATGCTCTGTTCAATAGATATTTTTAAGTACGAATCTTTCTTTTATGTTGTACCATTCTTTACCCAAGATTCCTCTCTTATACGATAGCAAAAGATATTCTTTCACACTACTTGGAAACACATTTTTGACATTCTGGATGGTAAGTAATTCAAATCCATTGCTGATATCTTTTTCAGAAAATTGCTTGGGAACCCATCGTTTTATTCCCCAATCCAACGATTGACCAAAGACTTGATCTTAGCACTACCAATTCATTAAGTTTTCACTCTCATTTTTATAACTCATATTTATTGGTGGATTGATATCATCAAAACATGGATGGGATTGAAGTCTTATGGTTTTGTTTGCTTAATTTGATTGAATATGATTTCAGGAACAAGACATTGTGTCCAAAGATCCAAATCTCACAACAATCATGACACTGAATTCATACGATGAAAGGAATTTTGAGAGAAAGAACATACTTCTCATATCTCAAGGAGAATGTTGTGATATTTTATTGAATGGACATCTAACAAATACTTGATAACTGCACTGACCTTCACACCGAGTTTTATGACAACCAACTTAGTTTAAGTTTATTTTAGCTTGGCATGCTTTTCCTAGAATTAGTTTAATTTTTGATCTTCACTTTATTTTAGTTTAATTTCATTCCAATAAGTTAGTCATTTAGAGGAAGAATTATCCCTGAGTTTTCTAAGAGTTGATCGCAATGTTCTCTTTTGTAAGCAGGTTGGGAAAATGGATTGTTCAACCAGTGAATCTGAAATTATCTCCTTGATTAAAAGAAACTTAGGGAAATTTTGATCAAAACTTGGCTACTCAGATTTATTTGCAACATTTTTGTCACCAATTCAATAGCTTATCAAAAATATATTCTCATTCATTTACTCTTATATTGTTTATGATCTGGTCATTGTTTGGAGTAATTTTAATGACCTCCATTACTGTGATTTTTCTCTTTTCTTTATTAGATTGAATTATTGGGATCTATGTGATTGATGATATTTTATAGAAAAGAGAAATTTTCACTTGAGTGAGAAATATGAAATGTAATTTTTGTTATCGGAAAATTCAATATATTTTTTTTAACATAAACGATTGAGAATTTATATTAAAAAATAGTTTCATGCTGTCATGCATTACAAAAAGTAGATTGTTGAACTCTTTGTTCTACCTCGAGAAAGATATTTGACTACTGCATTCTAATTTCTCTAGTGGAACTGGTCCAGTAGGAACTATTTATTTTCCATGTAAAAATGGCTACATATGTAGACAAAATTAACAAAAATTTACAATTCATCAAAAAACTTGTTTAGAGATTATGAAAAGCTTCTGAATCCTCCTGGAAAAATGTTGGATTTCCTTCTGGTTGTTGATTTCCTTCTCCTGGGTTGGACTATGCTGAAGCCATTGGTGAAGAAGGAGGTACCAGAGGATGCTCATTTCTTGCTATAGAGTGACAAGTTGAGGGGAGCCTTCAACCAAATGATTCAGTGGAGTTTGCTGGGTGTTGGGGGAGGTCGAATGGATTCCCCATATGTTGAGAGATTTCTCCAATATGCTTGGTGTTCATGTTGATCCCACACATAGCTACTACAATATCTTGATTATGCTTGAGTTATTGTTGATGTAGCTAGCCTTGTAAGTTGTCTATATCATTCCACAACCCGTGATTTTCCATTTGAAAATCCATGATACGTGAATCTATTCTTTCTTCTGCGTGCATGACATCCAGTCAAAGAGACCAGAATTTCTCTCTCAATTCCTCAGAGATGCAAGACAGGAAGGTGTAGGGGGCTCTGGATCTCCACCACATGATGGTGAGAGGGCACAAAAACACAATGTCCCAGAGTTCACTGGGGAAATGCATAAATGTTCTTGGTTGGGTGTAATTTTTTTTCCATATTTGTGGGAGGGAGAATGCCTACACACACTTGAAAGTATAGGAGGTCTAAACTTCCCATGAGCCGACGCGATCTCTTGCAGAGAAGAACAAGGGAGATGATGCCATGGGTGTTGGGAAATGCATCAATGGGTATGAAGGAGTTGCCAAAGACTTAAGATGAGGATAAAAAAGAGGGGAATATAGAACGAGGGAGAAGGGGGGAGGCACATGGTCATGAGGGGAAAGCCACATGATGAGGGGGAGGGACCAACTAGGGGGAGGGGATGGAGGTGTCCAATGAGCAGGGGGGCTAAGAAGGGGGGAAGGGTTGAAGGGGAGAGGGGAGAAGGGGAGAAGGGGTAGTTGAGACTTCTGGAGAGGGTTAGATCCAAAATAGAGTTGGGAAACGGTCTAAGATGAGGGGAGTTAAGGGAGACAAGCATGTGTTTCTACTTGATTTATGAAATTTTGGCTCCGTTCCAGAGTCTTTGCTGATTTAGCTAAGCAATCAAATTCCTAATTATGAGAGCGAAGGATGTGGAAGAAGTGAATCTTGGTGAATTTTCATTTCAAGGTTAGTTCAGGAGTGAATCCCACCAGGAATTTGGATGGCATAAGTTATTAGTCCGAGGATATCCTTTATTATTAGTTTAGAGTCTCCAAGAACGGTAAGATTGTGGATGTTTCTTGAGTGTGATATTTGGATCCCCATGTAAAATGAAAGACTTTTTGCTTTATTATTAGTGGTCTTCCCTATCCCCCAGGAGTAGTCCACAATATTTTGTCCATCAGAATCAAAGATGACCCCCCCCATGCCTGTTGCCCCTAGAAAATTCAACGTTTTTAAAATTGCAAAGGAATTGTTTATGTCAAGAAATATTGAGAGCATTTGGGTTTATGGAATATTATATGAAATTGTCTTTTGAAAAATTATTTTGACTGAGTATCTACACTAACCCATTTTTCTAGGTTCCCAGGATATTTTTTTTCCCTCAATGAAAGAAATTGGATAGGAGATTTGTGTCGCAAATATTTTATACTAAATCATCAATTCTTGTAATCTAGTTTATTTTTCAATTTAGATAAAAAAATACGGGAGTTTTTCCTGTCGGGCTTGATATCGAATGGTTTTCATTTATTGACTAATTATTTCCCTTGGATTATTTTTTTAGTTTTCACTGAAAACACTCTCTTTGTTGCTGCTGGGTTTTCTTCTTATTTTTTAGCCAATTTTCTTTCTTTTTTTATGTCTGACAACTTTAGTTTTAGATCCCTTAGTTTATTTTTCTTTTCTCATGAATTTTATTTCTGATTTCAATCCTATTTTCTACTTGTACATCTTAATTCCATCTTTTGATTGGACAACTGATGTTTCCTTTGAATTGAATTGGCTTTTATCCTTCCTTGAGGATTTCTCTTTGAATTTTGAAAAGGGGTTGGTCAATTCTGGTCACATACTGAAGATTTTTATTAGAAGTAATAAGATGCATGGGATGCTCTGTCTAAGTGAACATTCATGAAGTTATTAGCTGTAGGTATGGACTGATAATTATGGTGGAACACATGTTCCTATTGTGCATATCATGATAATCCATAAGTATAGGAAAGTGTCTATCCACTCTTTTCTTTGAGCTCCATCCAATTCACATTGATAAAATGGCCAATACTATAATAGTTTTTTGGGAAACATGTGAGTTAAACTAAGTTTCATAACATCTACTTTAAAAATCAAAGAAACTCTCGTATCACCCCGCTTCCTTCACCCTATGTGCATATGCATATCTATATCTAAATCCAAAAGGGTGAGAATTTTCTGAAATAAAAGATGAAGTTGAAAGAACTATTAATAGTGTGGGAAATACAATTAAACTCGTCGGGGCTATGGAATCCTGTTGGCAGTGGGGCTATTCTTGTATGGTACCGAGGAAACTTCGTTGAGACTATGGATGCTCATTGGCAACGAAGCAATGCCCAGAAAAGAGAGATGAGTAACACACTTAGGTAGATGTTTGCTTGTTTTAAAATTAAAAACCCATGGATGAAACCAAACCTAATTTGAAGTGTACAACCAGTAAAATAACTTCTGATTATTTGGCTCTTTGAAAAGGGTGTGTTAGATTCCAAGTACGAGAAAAATTGGGTTATGTCTTTTATAATTTTGGCATCATTGTGGTACCCATGATTATTGGAAGCTTGTGTGTAGTTTAATGAACTTATGTTTAAAACTCAGATATGAAGTATATGCCCTAGAATTCTATTGACAAAAATATCTGGTTCTTCCAGTGTGTCGCCATTTGTTGTGGCCGCAACAACCCACCCTTTTTTACTTTTTATTTTACAAGCGAAAGGAAAAGGATCCTCTACTAAAATTTCAATCCTATTTCCTAATCCTCTACCACTTGAGCCTAATTTTATGTCTTTTCCTACTTTTAGGGAGTTGGAGTTTTTATCTTGTTGTATGATTGTTTTTTATGGGTGCTGATTTTTCTTTTCTATCTGATGATTTCAAATGTCTTCATGATGCTTATTGACCTATGATGTTTTATTGAAATTTGTTTCAACTATTCGTTGATTATGAAGTGTTTGATGATACTATGTGGCTACAAGGTTTGTTGTTCTATTGCATGTCCTAGATGAGGTTGTGGCTAATTATTTATTGATTGACTAATTCAAATTCTACATCCTCTTTCTAACATGTTATGTTTCATGAATCCATACTTATGCTCTCGCATATGGATCCTACTCTTCTGTTTTGAATTAGAATATGTAGTCTTAAGACACTCATATACAGTCACCACACTATTTTTCAATAAATATAACACCCTCTTCTAAGCTGGTTAAAGGCAGGGAATATATTCTTTATTATATCAGTTAGTTTTCTTTTGATTTCATAGTTGATCTCAATCTTTTGTTCTATAGGAGCAGGTTTGCATAGCTAGTTTGATCACATGACAACTCCAACCTTAAGAGGCTTGTGGGGGAATCTATTGATCATTTTCTAGAACCTTGAATTTGATCCTCATCGAGCCTCCTCTTTTTCAATTTCTTATCCTTCTTGTCCTCTATTATTTTCTCTAACAAAATATCATATTTGAATTCTTCCCATCGAGAGTTTTCCAACGACTATAACCATACTTAAATCTGAGTCCCAGATTGAAAGTTATGGAATCTCAAATTTTCCTAAGTCACCACTTAGCTTTTCCACCTCATTGCCATGTGGCCTCCACGTGGTTCACTCTCACTTGTTCCATCTCACTTGGTGTCGACGCATGGTGTTGATGTGTCTTACAACACCTTCCATGATCAACGTCATAATTTTTCCTGACTCTTCTTCCTAGCCTTCCGATCACATACTCTGACAAAGACGTTGGAGCTTCATCATCACTGGCTTTCATACTCTTCATTGGAAGAGTTCTTCCCCAATAGCTTCATGACTACATTACCCATAGAACAAAGTCTATCAATGAGTCTTTGTTGGAATATTTTACTTCACGATCTTGGATTGAATCTTTGTGCCCAATCTTTCACACCACAACACCGTTCACTGACAATTCAGTGGACAATTCACAGATTCAATGGGACACCAAATCCATTTTCCCTCCATGCGACAAAACATTGGAACCACACTTTGTTTATTTACGAAATTTTGCAATACTAAACCTTGAGTAGATTGCCAAAGCGAAACTCTCTCAATTTGTTGATATTTTCCCTGAGTGAATAGTTTGATTTTTTTGATACAACAATATTCGGGTTACAACTTGGATGGTCATAGTTAACACTCTGAATGGTCTCCTTCAGACTCTGAATGAATTTTAATCATGACCGTTAATCATCACTGAAAGGAAGATCCAGGTATTTCACATGAAAAACAGAGCTATGAGGGAATATTCTTGGATACCTCTTGTCGATACCTTGAAACTTCACAATTTTTCTGGATGCTGAATAATTAGCTCCGACTACAAGTCATCACTTTTTCGAGATTTAACCTTCAACATGCATATCGAAGAAGGAATATTCTTCTATTCTTTTCTTTGATACCTTTAAACTGGTGAGTTAGATCGGACTGCGAAAAAACTACCTGATGGATGATGTAGATTTCTCCAGATCTATTGAACGACTAGATCTTGCTCTCAGAGTTAATACGTCGCGATGGGAATTTAACATGAGATAGGAAGACTGCGATGAGAAGTTATAAATGCACACTCTATCATTTCTAGGTCCAATGGAAAATTAACCAGAACCATTGATTTGATGGGTTTTCCTTCTGCAAGTTCAAGAATTAAGGGTCCAGATTAACCCATGGGCCTGGTCAATGGTTGTTGAGTGAGAAATTTTAAACAACCGTAAATTTTGCTAAAAATGTCAGAATGAGGCCGATGATACCTCATTGGAAAGGTGTCTGATAAAAGAATGCAATGGTATGGGTATCTAGGTCAAACAACTGATATACGACATAAAAAAATATAGAAAACCAACAACCATGGATTTGGGGGGGGGGGAATGGCCATACCATCTTCAAGAAGTCATATCCATGGCTACGAGTAATGAAGTCAAGCCCAGGATAGCTCGATAGAAGTATGGAGAATAGAAGAAAAAAATGGTATAGAAAATGGGGGAATATTGAGAGTGTAAGTATCTCGAAAATTCAAAACATAGACATAACTCGAATTCAGATGAAGAACCAGACATGCAGACTTCAAACAATTTTATCTCGAGATATCGACAATGAAATTGAGCCAGAAATAGCTCAAAGGAAATATGAGAGAGAGCAGAACAAGTCAAAATGATATCATTCAACATATCAGAGCCAAAAATGCCCAGAACAATGCAATAAATTCAGAAAATGACCCAACAGACAGAGTGAATAGTAAATTTAAATAAATATCAATGGTAAATTGTTATAGGGAGAATGTAACCACCTGAGAGTCTCTTTAGCTCCTATGTGTAACTCCTACATCTACATTTTAAAAATTCTAGATAAATTTCAAATGTAAAAAGACAAAATTAGGGAAAAATAAAACAAATGGTCATGAGAACTGAAGAGTCTCTCTCTTGTTATATAAAAGGGAGATAGTTTAATCTATCTATACCTTTTCCCTTTATAAAAAATGATGGTACTTTTACTTCTGAGGAATAAAGAGCAGGATTCATTTCATAAATTTGTGGCTTTGATGGATGTAGTAGAGACTACTCTTGATGCATTTATCTTTTGATTGAGTAGATAGGATTCTATCGTATGAATTTTTTTTTTGACTCTGTGTTGTTTACCCAGGATGTCACATGTTTCTTCATGGGTACATAAATGATGTTATAAATGCATTGTGTAACTATTTGTTTATACATCTGTAGCATTATTGCTTTCATTTACCATTAGAATGCATGAATTATTTCTGGTCCTGATGGTTATCTTTCTTTGAACTCATTTTATTAGTTTTTCTCATGAGATAGATTAGAGTTAGTTTAGATTAGATTAATTATATTTTAGTTGTTTTAGAATTTGAATTAGTTAGAACTCTTTGGGGGGAATTTCATTGTTTTTCTCCTTTTTATTCTTTTAATTTTGAGTGATAGCAAGGCCCAAAAACTTGTGGGAAATACTACCCCTAATTAGAGTGGGTCTGATTGGGACCTGCCATCAAGCATTTTCCTCATCTGATTGAACGAGTCATTCTGGCCCATCAACAATATGCTATTGAATACTTCTTGTAGTAGTGTAATGAGTTCTATATGCAAGAGTGCATGAGAATATTTGAACTTGTCATTTGAGGATTATTTTTCCATCAACCTTTTCACAAATTGAAATTAATTCATGCAAGATTTCTATTCTTGCCAACCATCTAGCATTTACTTGATTTATTCTATTATTTGAGGGAAAGTCTTGTTGTTTCCTAGTGAAGTAAGTCATACTTGTCACTCATGCTACAAATGTACATAGAGTTTTTTAATAGAAAAACACATCATTCTCTAAGTACTTTTGTTGATATTCAATAAAAGTAGCAATTCTTTGTCCCAAATTCTTCAATCTAGTGATGACTTCTTTAATGTTTGTATCTAGTAGCTTGAAGATGTCGCACATTTTAATGTTTGTATATATCTTGAAGATGGAGAGTTTTGATACGATAATGAATAATTCTTGTAGTAGTGTCATGAGTTCTAGATGCAAGAGTGCATGAAAATATTTTAATTTGTCATTTGAGGATTTTTTACGAGGAGCCATGAGTGAATCTAAGAGGTAGAAACTACAATGACTATGGTTGATAATTCCTAGGTGACATTGGGTGCAAGTCCATTGAGGGTGGAATTGAGAAACCCAATAAGCCCTAGAAACCTAGATAAAGGCGGACGTTGGACTAGGGAATGCTAGTAATTGAAGAGAATTGTAAAGATAAATTATTGTGTACATTGTACTGAGAGAGGATTGAAAACCCATAAAAATAGAACTGAAACAAAACTAAA
This sequence comes from Picea sitchensis, assembly GCA_010110895.2. Lineage (NCBI taxonomy): Eukaryota > Viridiplantae > Streptophyta > Pinopsida > Pinales > Pinaceae > Picea > Picea sitchensis. Next base: position 146,534 of record SNQJ01S0046262.1, read on the forward strand.
TAACTAACCTAAAAACACATCCAATGAGATCTAGGTGAGAGTTATGGGCTTCCATAGACCATATTTGATGATGTCTTCTTGTTGGAAAAATGATTCCACTTTAATTCTAAACCAATGTGTGGAGATTGATGAGCGAAGGTGCCAACATAGATTTAGGTGGGAGGGCATGCTCTAAAAAAACCAGATCTAAACTTATACCATTGAAAACAAAGTCTTTTGAGTGAGGGAATGATCCTAGAAGAAAAAAATGAAGAAAGAGAAGAATTTGATCAATGCTTTAATACTAAATGCTGTGATTTTGACCTCTGAACTAGCAAACCCTTGCTGAGAGGTGAAGCACACCAACCTAAAGAAGAGAATGACACAAAAATAATAAAGGACAAGAACAGTAAGAGAGAATAATAACTTCTAGAAAAAAATGGCTTGGTTTATTAGTCTATCAAGGTGGCCTTTATGTATGAATACAATAGGTCCATTGAATATGAACGCCCAGTTTCACTATGGAGCTAGTGAGAATTTGTTCTTATCTTAGCAATGATTATTTTTTCTTTACACTTGGAAAAATAGATAGATAATTTTGATCTTCAAGGTTAGGGTTGATTACATTCTTATAATACCTTAATTTTATTTTTTCCTCTAACTCTTTATCACACCACATTTTCTCCTTAAATTTTGATTTGACGATTTTTTTAATAGTATATTTATTTTGCAAAATGGTGTCTTCCATGGTTCCCTAATAGTTTAGCCAGGACTAGGCATCTTTATGCCATCCTTGCCTGCATCTATGGTGGTTAAGACTTGATTTTGAGGAAATTTTAGGAAGCTTCTTTTCTTCCATGTCGTTTAAATTGCTCTTATACATTAGGTATCTAATCATAGTCATGCTCTCAATGGGGGAGTGTTAGAATATGATGGATTTTCTCGTTTAACCATACAAAATATCACTATTGTCACCCAACCATAGGCTGAAGCCACCCTTGAGTACCTTAACTTTGATAGAGAATCATTTTGGAAGAAAACCCTAGGCTAGATAGCCAAACACAGGGTGGCACACTTTTCTCCAAGGATAGCGCACCAAGCAAGAGATGATCATATATTCCAAACCATAACCAAGATATAGTCCAAGACAAAACCGAAATCTGCTAGCTGTAATGGCAACTCTCCTCCAAACTTGCACACAAGTGATGCTTCTGCAGTTCTGAGAATGCCTGCCAGAATGAAGACTGGCCTCCTATATTTATACTAAATCTGACAAACTGCCTGGGCCGACTTCTCATTCTGGGTGCCTATTTACTCAGTATATAATATTTCCTTTAGACGACTTATTTTCTTGGAGTATAATAACCTAATACAAGTTATCCTCTTGAGACGACTTGTCTTATAGGGTTATTAGACAACTAATTAGGGTTTCTTCTTGCTTCCTGAAATATTCTATTCTCATCAGGTTTACACGTGGAGGTAAATACCTCCCGTAACTACCATAATATCAACACTCCCTCCTATCTAGGGAGGTATTGAAGGTAATGGTATTGATCACAAACATACCATTCACCCGGTAACATCAACATAGTCGTATAGACTATCTCATGACTAGATCATGAGCACCATCATCACTATCAGTGTCATCGACTGCATCATCTCTTGAAACCATACTGTTGGTTCATGTAGTCATTGATGCCAATGGTTTGATTGATTGATGTCAAGTGATGGATTGATTGATAGGCTTGGCTGATTGATGAGTGATGAACAATGTATATATATTGTCCTTGATGAGAATGATAGATGTCAAGTGGAAAAACGATGAATATGGATCAATGAGTTGTCATTGATACACGATGTATAGTTGATGCAAATGATGCAGTGGTGAATTGATCATTATTTTCTTATCATGATTGATAAGGTGCAAAAATGGATGAACTCCAAAGTGGTCCCCTTATGGTGAAATCCATCACGGGAAGATGCTTAATGGATTGAGTTATCCTATAAGAATGGTTGGAGGACCCATTTTTGTATGTGGAATAAGGAGATGAAGATCAATGAAGTTATTGGTGAAACTATCCTAGATGGATAGTGCTTGTCATGACATTTTCGGTGGTATGTGGAATGTCACATAACTCCTCACGGTTTGAGAGTTCTGGCCCTATGAAGTTGAAGGACCCCCATATGTTGGCTTGAAGCCCCAAATGGTCAAAGAAGTCAAAGTGCCCTAAAAGAAGAAATCATTATTTAAATGATAAAGTAAAGTGACAAAGTCAAGATGAATTATTTAAATAATAAAGAGAAGTGACAAAATCAAGAAGGAATATTTAAATGATAAAGTATTGAAGAGCTTTCTATTTATGGAAAGTGGTTAGCCCTAAAATAAGGAAAATAGGTTAAGTGACCTAGAAATAGGTTAAGTGACCTAAAAATGGGTTAAGTGACCTAGAGGATGAAAGTATAAATAAGATAGCTACGGTCTCTTGTAGATCATCATTTATGTGGATCAATGGAGAGCTTCTTGTGAGAGCATTTTGGTGTGGATCTCTTGAGCATGATTGCAGATCTATTCTGAGAAAGAGAGTGTGAGGAGGATCTCATGGGCACATCAAAGTTTCAAAAATATTGGATATCTTGATGGAAAAAGTCTCATAGCTTCAGAAAACCCTATTTTTTGGTGCGTACACAAGTTGTCTGTGTATAGGGTGCATATACACAAGTTGTATAATACGTGGGTTGTCTGTGTACAAGGTGCATATACGTGGGTTGTCTGTGTATAGGGAGCGTATAGTGGATAAAATCATGGAGATTTTTGGTTGAGATGATGACAAGTTGTTGAAGGTTGAAGAAGGTTCCAGATATGCACTCTATGGGCTCAGATCTATCACTCAGACACTGGTATGGCTTCATTATTGTCTTGATGGATAGCATTGCCTATTTTGTTGTGAATGCTTTGGGAATTCTTTGTATGGCTTCTATGATGTGGTTCAGTTTGGTTGATTTGGTTGATGGAGTGAGAAATACCTTTTTGATTCAGTGGTGACATGATTGCTATGGTATACTAGTTGTTTATACATGATTGAGATAACATTCATATTGATTTGTTTTGGAGTATGAGAAATCTATTGGAGAGATTGGATGTATTGTGACTAGTTAGTGGTCAGTTTGGACAGTGATAAACAAAAGATAATGATAAATTGGTTGCAAAAGATCTTGAAGGACAAAACCTAATAGCTCAGAAGGTATACGTAGGCTACATTACTATTTGGGAGTGTATACGTAGGTTGTAGTATTGATAGGGCGCGTATAACATGCGAGCTGTACTACTAGTAGGGCACGTACACGCATGTTGCACTACTAACAGGTCGCGTACCTATTGCAGATTGACATTTGTTGAGGATTGTTTCCTCATCTCAGTTGATGTTGAGGGTGTAAGACGAGTCTTGCATTATAGATCTAGTGCTCATGTAGAGTTGTACTCTACTCAGTTGTTGCTAATAAAACCCAGATTGTTGTCCATAATAAAAAGGAAATTGTACATACATATTGTGTCCTTTGTGTTCCTTATGATGATGAATTGTTGATGATATATTGTTGATATATGTTGTTGATATATGTTCATATCTAACTGGTTATAAATGACAGCAATGGGTAATGAATAAACATTGAATGTTAACTAAGGTGCTTTGTGCAAGAGGGAAGTGTAGCGCCCTTTTTCTGGCTACCAAGGTTTAATCGCTATTAATAGAAGGTTATAACACCACTCTATACATAACTCATACAGGTATTATAGAATCCACATGCATTTAAACAAATAAACTCATTTAAGAACATAGTAAAACATATTATTTACTGCTATAATTAACAATCCATAGCATTCCATCTTAATTCATATACACAACATAAATCCTGATAACATAAGCAGCATAGTCTTGCAAAACATGATTAAAACATAATCCGATACTTATCTTTTAACAGTGGTAGAATCCACCAACCAAGTGCACGCCTTCCATGAACCTCCCAGCCTTAGACCACACTGCTCATCAGCTCAGCAGTGGGTCACCCCCGAGCTGGGACTAAGCTCCACCCCAAGACAAGGAAATCTAGGGTAGGCTGAGGTTACAGGGAAAACAACACACAACCACAAGGAAGGGATTCTTTCCAAGGAACCTCCCATGCTCACCGCCCACAGACCCTCATTCCCCACATGCTTATTCCACCCGAGGATTATGCACCTTCTCTGTCACCTGGACAGTCCTTCGGCTGCTAATCTCCCTTGCCTTGGGTTACAGGAAGAAGCTGGACCGGAACTCTCCGGGATCTATGGAAGCTACAAGGTTCCTTCTAGGAGTTCTCTCCTTCCTCTGCGCACTCTCTCACCTGGAGGGAGTCGCTCACAGGTCCAACAACCTGGTCTTCCAACTTCAACCACCTCTCTCAGCTGGAGAGAGTGTTGTACAAACTGGCCAACAAGCCACACAGGGTCAAACACTACACGTCTACCACAATCCATGGGAATCCAGACACGAACACCCCAGGGAAACTCCAGACAGGTGCAACAGTATAACCAGGCTTAGCAAGGGCGAGACACTTCTATTTTCTCAATTTGGCAACATGGAATAGACTCACATTCTGGATTCTCAAGGATGCGTGATGAGTCATCCACGTAGGGGTCGATTAAGAATTCCCGATTTAGAACAGAGAAGGGATGTACCAATTTTCCAGAACCAACATAGACTCTTTCCCAAATCCACGCAGGCTTCTCATTCAGGGAATATACACACCAGTTTTCTCAGAGCCAGACACAGACTTTTCGAATCACAGGGATGCACGTCGGTTCTCTGCAGGAGTCGGGTTGGTAGTATTATCCAGGGCCCTGTACGCGTTCATACCCTCGGGTAGCATGGGGAAGGAACCCTTTCTCACGGCTCACCCTGGCTGTTTTATTCGCATGCGTCAGGGTTGACACATGTCACCCATGAAACTGCATGTGTTCCACCAGCACACATCTCCCTTGCATGTTCTCCCCTTGCCAGAAACTTAGGATAAACCATAAAATGCACATGTCTTTTGGGGATAATATTAAAATATTATTCCCAAGCTTAAGCCCCATAGGCTTCACTTAGCTCCTTTTCCCACCTTCCAGCCCCTAATTCCTTTCCCACCCTATGGATTCTTAGTCCCCCTTCACTCATTCATCGTGGTCGGTATGCACATGGTGGTGTTTATATTTTATTAATTGTTCTTCATGATTACATATACAATAGTAGGCTCCTGGCCTTCAACACTCAGGCTCCCTGGCCTAACAAACGCATAAGCCTCCAACTTATAAAAACTTGGCTCACCAGCCTATAAAACATAATTACAATTCATTTCAGAACATGGTTTGCAACGGGGCTCGACCTTGGGGACACTACAATCCCCTCCCCTTATTTTTGCACTATCCTCAGTGCAACTTTACACAACATCTGCAAGCTTTTCAAAA
>SNQJ01S0046263.1:0-36050 GCA_010110895.2 Picea sitchensis
TTGGGACACACATGGTCAGACCCAGGGTTCAACACTTCAACAATGCACCAACAAAAACCTAACTACCGACCCTTTCGACAACACCTGTGAAGCAGATGAAGTCTCACCTGAGGTAGAGGTAGGGGTGGTTGCAAGACTCAAGTGTCTACAACCTATATGGGGAACATATCTGTGATTACAATGCTTAACATAACACTTAGCAGTTAATATTCATCAGTATTTAACCTTTAATCACATCGCAGGTTGAAACCCTAATTACATAACAACGCGGTATTCAACTAGATCTAACACATCCAAGCACTTAACACATAGAAATATATCAGATCTGACATTCATTCACATTACTAAGCACTAAGCATCTAACAAACAGATCACAACACTAAGAATTTATCACAACAATCACATAACAACCATAAAGCACAAAGCAACCATAACACAGGATATACATGGTTCACCCCAGTGTGGGGCTACGCCCACCAACTCTTCTTCTTCTTCTTTATTGTCTTCTGTTAATCTTCTTACATGCATAGAGCCACAAAACCCACTCACATAGGACATGAGATCTACGCGCACCTCTCCAAATCCTCCTTCCCTGAGCTAGGTTCAAGCACAAATCCTTCTTACACAGTTTTCACATAAGCTTCTTACAGTCACTTGCACTTAGTTCTGCAAGTTCTCAACACAATCTTGCACTTAGCTGACTATTCATGCATTGATCCAATCATTAACTAGTTTCTTCTTACATCGCCTAACTTCCTATTTATACATTACAAAATGGGCCTAAATATGGGTAAACCCATGGGTCGACATCCCCATACCCGTTACATAAACCCTAAACCCAAAAATGCCCTAAAACGGGGCCAAGATCCTATGATCTCCGCTTCGCCTTGCGCTTTGCCTTCGACCAGCCTGTCAAAGTCCAAAAAATGGTCAAACATGACCAAGGTTTTCCAAAACTTAGTCAAGGGCCAACAAGCCCCCAACACTCACCTGTGACTCATCTCGAGTCACTTTTATCTGGGTAACTCTACCTCAAAGGCCTCGAGCTTAGCTCGAGCCGCCTCGACCATTTGCTTCACCAGAGCCTCTTGCTCGGTGAACTCCTGAATAGTCTTCTCCATGATAGGTCCTTCCAAGAATTGTTCTACTGTGGTTACCACTTGTTCTAGTTCTGCACCTCGTCCTTCGTTTTAATCAAAAAATGTGCAAGTTTCATCCTGCATTGGCTGGAGTCGCTGAGTCACTTCCATGAATTTACTCTATATGGCATGGACCTGCCGCTGAACCATGCGTTGTTCCTGGGGCCTTTTCATCCTTTCGACTACTGACAGAGGCTTCAACTGTGCTTGCTTCTTTTCCTCCTAGAGATGTGACTCCAGTGTCCTTATTTCGGGGACCTATGCAAGACGCTCGTAAGTCTGTGCACTTCGACTATTGAGCTATTTGCATTCTAAGGCCAATGCTTTGATTCTTTGGACTACGCTCCAGGAAGTTTCTTCTCTCTGGTCTCGCACTTCCTGTGGAGTGCTTGGCACTGCTTGTAACTCTAGTTCTGATACTCTCTGTTGGATATGCTTAATGGCTTCAGCAAGCTTCACCACTTGATCCTTCACTAGGTCTTCTTCCACCTGTTCTAATCCCATCACAGAGCGAAGTGCTCTAGTGACTGCTTCTTTCACTCCAATCTTCTCTGCGAGCATCTTTTCTTTCTCCTTTTGGATCCACGCTCTATCTTCTACAAACTTGGCTTGGATGTCATCTTTTTCTTGCTGCGTAACCCAACGTTGCTCTATGGCTTCCTCTTGTGCTTGCTTCAGGGCCTTTGTGGCTTTCTCTTTTTCCTTCTGGACACGACAAAGGCGAGCTTCAGTCGCATCTTCTATTCTGTGCAGCTAGGCAGGCTCATCTCCAAACTTTGTTCCTTTTGATGATGGAGGTGTAGTAGACACTGTGCGGCTAGAGTAGAGGGCTTGTTGTGTAGAGGGCTTGTTGTAACCCTTTCAGTTCTGCTTCAATTCTATCATATATGGTTTCTTGCTTAGCTTCACTGCACTGTAAAATATCTTCTGAGGTGTCTGACACAGAAGAAATGATGAGGTCGATGTCATCCATGGTGAGCACAGTCTGAATCTGTGGTTTAGTGTCTTTTGACTTCTTCCGTGATGTAGGTTTCGTGGGGGAACCCTTTCTTTTCTTGGATGTCTCAGCTTCATCAAGAGGATCCCTAGGCGGTGTTACTTCACCTTTATTCTACTTTTCTTATGCTCCTTTGTCTTATTCTTTGTCTACTTCGTCACCTCCTCCTCCTCCAGGTGATTCTAAAGCAGTATCTTCTGATGTGTCGTTCAACTCCTGTACATATTCCTTCTTCTTCCTTCTGCTACTACTGGGTGCATCATACTATTCACGAGTAACCATAGGACTATTGGATCATGTTGTCATTGATGACAATGGTTTGATTGATTGATTTCAAAGGATTGATTGATTGATGATTGATGTAATATAATATGTAATTTCCTTGATGAGAATGCATAGATGAAGATGGATCAATGAGTTGTCATTGATACATGATGAAGATGGATCATTGTGGTTTCATTGGTATATGATGCATTGTTGGAAACATGTATAGATGACTCATTATTGTATTATCATGATTGATAAGGTGCACAAATGGATGAACTCCAAAGTGGTCCCCTTATGGTGAAATCCCTCACGGGAAGACACTTTGCGGATTGAGTTATCCTAGAAGAATGGTTGGAGAACCCTTGGTCTCATCATTTTCTTATCATGATTGATAAGATGCACAAATGGATGAACTCCAAAGTGGTCCCCTTATGGTGAAATCCCTCACGGGAAGACGCTTTACAGATTGAGTTAACCTAGAAGAATGGTCGGAGGACCCATGCTTGTATGTGGAATAATGAGATGAAGATCAAGGAAATTGTTGGTGAAACTATCCTAGATGGATAGTGTTTGTCATGTGAAACTATCCCAGATGGATAGTGCTCGTCATGCCAATTCCTGCAGTATTTTAATTGCCATAACCTCATGGTTTGAGAGTTATGGCCTTAATAAGATGAAGGACGCCAACATGAAGGCTTCAGTTCCAAGGTCAAAGAAGTCAAAGTGACATAAAAGAAAAAAACTACATTTAAAAATGATAAAAGTAAAGTGAAAAGTCAAGGTGGGATTTCATTTTAAATAATAAAAAGAAGTGACAAAATCCAGAAATGACAAAGTAAGGTGACAAATCAAGAAGGAATATTTAAATGATAAAGTATTGGAGAACCCCATTTATGGAAAGTGGTTAACCCCAAAAATAAGGGAAAATAGGTTAAGTAACTTAGAAATGGGTTAAATGACCTAAAAAAAAACTAATATTTCAAAACGATAAAGTAAGGTGACAAAGTCAAGGTGGTTTATTTAAATAATAAAAGAGACTTGAAAAAAAATCAAGAAATGATAGCAAGATGAGAAATCAAGAAGGAATATTTAAATGATAAAATATTGAGAAATTTCATTTATGGAAAGTGGTTAACCCAAATAAAAAAAAAATAGGTTGGTGACCTAGAAATGGGCTAAGTGACATAAAATGGGTTAAGTGGACCCTAGGGATGAAATTATAAATAAGATAGCAATGGTCTCATGTAGATCATCCTTTTGTGGATCAATGGAGAGCTTCTTATGAGAATATCTTTGAGCATTGATGGAGAGCTTCTTGTGAGAGCTTTGATTCTTTGTGTGGAACACTTGAGAATATTGAAGATATATAGGTTACTGATAACCAAGGATATCTAAGCTGATTTCATAAGGAAGGTGAAGAAAGAGGGTCGGAATTGAAGGGAGGATAAAATTTTTGATGATGCGCTCTAAGGTATGTTATTTACAAAAGTCATCTCACCATTTTCGCTATAACTTTTTATATAATGATTCAGACCATGAAATTGTTATTCCATTGAGAAAACATACCCAAAGTATATGTGGTAAAACATTCATCTTGTGGGTCTTTGTATTTGGGAAGTTACTAATCATGGAAAGGGTTTGTGGCTGGGTCCAAACCTGGTAAAAAAGTGTTTCGGTAAAATCGCCACAACTTCTCCCTAACAGCATCCAAATTTATGGTCAACATAAAGTTGGTTAGGGTACACATGTAGAATGTGTGTATTAGTTTCAGATCAAGTCAACAAATATTTTGAAAGGGCACGCCTAAAGGCACGCTTCTAGAATAGTTTTCAGAATTCAACAAGGTACGACATTTTTGCTATAACCTTTTTGAGAGGTTCCAAGTAGTGCCAACTGGAGGAATTGCACAAAACACACTGAATAACATTGTGTATCATTTTCAGATCTTTATTCATCACAGATTATTTCAAGTTGGGTTGTTGATTAATCCGGAACTAATGGTGGAGACAGCCATTGATGAAGCACACATACATGAGGTATAGTTGATGATGTTGGTACATATTGGATGAGCTTCTCATTGTTTCTATGATTGTTTGACACATTATTGGCATATACTTCAAGGGGCCATGGTTAATGCACTTGTTTATGGTGCTGTGCTGATTACAAGTTGTTTGCTACTGTGTTGGTGCATGGTTGATGCACTTGTTTATGTTGACAGATTGATAATTGTTGAGGATTGTTGCCTCATCTTAGTTGGTGTTGCGAATGTAAGATGAGTCTTGCATATATATATTTGGTTCTCTTGTAGAGTTGTACCCCCATTCAGCTTGTTGCTGAAAAACCCTTGGATGGAAGTCCATAATAAAAGGAAAAATGGCACATACATCTTGTGTTCTTTGTGTTCCTTGTGGAGATGATTTGTTGGATGATATGTTGTTGATATATTTTGTTCATATGTATTCACATATAACCCATTATAAAATGACAAATGAGTAATGAGCAAATGTTGAATGTTAACTAAGGAGTTTTGTGTAAGAGGGAAGTTTTGGAAAATGACCCCATTAATTCATTCACCCCAAGTGTGGTAGGTGTGTCCAACAATTGGTATTATAGAGTGGGCCTTCACTACAAGCTTTAACAAGATTGAAGGTTGGAGATCCATAGACACACAAAATGTAAGATGAAGTCCCAATCCTTGATGGGGAAAACTATTCTAGTTGGAGAATATAGATGAGATTACATTTAAAAATCACCGGGGAGCAACACCTGGAAGGCAAACCACAGGATAAAGTTTCTACTGAAGAACGTCAAAAGCTCATGTACCAAAGGGAAGGGAGAAAGAAGAATGACATTGGATCCTCAAGACCATTCTTAGTGGACTCAAGCCCTATCAAAGATAGCATGGGACAATGCACCTCCCACCAAGGATCTATGGCTAAAGCTAGAGGAGCCGATATCAAAGAAAGAAGGATGAAAAATTAAAGATCACTCCATCAAGATCACTCAAGGTAAAGAATCTCCAAAACTCTTGAATGCATTTATTTCTAAATGTGATTTTTTAAAACATTTCAAGTAAAGATAAAGAATCAAGTGATGATGGCACAAAGGAAGATCTTGAAGACATTTCAAATGAAGGTTTAAGAATTATGTGGGTTGATGTTGGCGTAAAGGTAGCATCATGAAGATATTTCAAATGAAGGTAGAACCCTCAAAACCCTTGATTGCAATGATGATGATGAATTTTTCTCACAAGTGAAGAAGAAGATCTAGAACAGTTTTGTGTAAAGTTTGATGATAATTATTCCATGAAAGAATAGAAGGAAATCTATTAAAACTTCTCCAAAAGGAAGTTGAAGAGGGTTTATATAGATATAGAAGTGGATCATTATTATATAGACTATAACTATCTTTCTAAATAACACTACAAAGTTTCAGGAGAGAAGTTTAAGGCACATATTGAAGTTAAAAAGAAATGATCAAGGATCAAAAAGAGAGCAATAAGACTCTATTTTTCAGAAGAAAGGGAAGAAGAGATCAAAAGACTAAAGAATGGAAAAAGAAGATATGAATGTAGATGATGATTTTAGCAAAAGCAAGTCCATTGTCATTCTTAAGACCCAAATTGAAGAATCCAAAGAATAGAGGAACTATTGAAGATTCAAATAAATGAAAAGGAAGAGTCATGTTGTGTTAGAAGTTGAAATTGTTGACCTTAGAAATAAGGTGGAAAGTCAAACAAATTTTTGAATAGCTCATCAATCTTGAATGAGATCTTGAAAGTCAAAGAGATCATCATGTGATAAATTAGGGTCTTGGATACAAAGGAGAAGATACACATGCTCTAAAAAAGAACCCTCAAAGAAGCATGAGGTAACACATCAAAGAGGAAGACAATGTTGCAAAGCAACCATCTACACAAGGCAAAGAAAATTCCAAAAGAACAAAGCAAGAATCTATTCTGGGACACCAAAGCAAAGGCACAAAAGTATTTTTCATTGGCATTGCTATTCATGTAAATGGATATGGGTCACAAAGATTTTGAAATGTAGATCTTATGAAAGGAGATATAATGGAGATTTTATAACACCATGAGGTTGGAGATGTGATCTGCCAGGGACACATTGCTATTCACCTAACACCCCATGAGATGCTGCGCCTAGTGGATCACAAACTACAGAGGTTGGAACACAAGAAGAAAGTCCATGATGAACCCCATATAGCATGTCTAGAAGAAGGAATGAAGTAAGGAAGGGAGGACATCTTTGAGGCCATGGATGCTTTCCAAGTCTGAGAGTGGACATCTAAGCATAAGTGGGTGAAGCAGCTTGACAAAAGTAAACTGCAATTGTAATGAAAGACTAAAGAGCATCTCAAGTAAGTCATCTAATCGGGTTAATGCTGAAAAGACAAATGGTACTAATCACATATATACACAAGTTGGACCTTGTATAGGTCAATGCATACACGCCAGATGTTGTGCAACAGAGATATGGTGTAAAGCCCTTGAGAAAAAGGCTATGCACATGGATTGTAGCTTGATGTGATGGTACAACAATCATATGGTCCCATTGTTTGTTGCAGGTTCTAAATAATTCATATTTGTTGTAGGTTTAAGTGGTCATCTATTAATATGTAAAATAAAATCTAAAGTGCATGACACTAACCCATGAGTATGGATTGATGTCGATCTATTAATGTACATGTTTGGTACACCTATAGATGGCATATGCTTGATGATACCACACCATTGGTACCATTTGATTAGTACAACAATTGACATTTGTTTGAGATAACCTGACAGCACCCCCTGGTCTATGATATATCATTAGTGATATGATACATTGTTTGCATGTTGGTAGATGCACATGGTTGCATATTGGTGGATGCACATTGGTTGGCATATTGGTAGATGCACATATTGGCATGTTGATAAATGCATATGATGGATGCATTCCATGGATGATATCTTGGCACATTGGGCGGATGCTGATGTACATAGGTGTTGTGCAATGTGACAAATCACACTTGCAAGGATGTAAATTTGGTTTGACATTTCTGATCATGACTATTTATTTCATTGTTGACATATCTTTACTTCATGATGCTTGGTATGGAATGAGTTTGGATGCATGAACAGGTCCAAAGATTGTCACATGGTAGCACAATGTTCATCTTGTAGAGAATATAGGGAGACATACCCATAGGGGAGCCATTCCTTTCTTCCCATGATTCTAGGAGGGAGTATTTATCCGATGCATACCTAGAAAAGATCCCTATACCTGAAGAAAGAGAACATAGGCATAGTTTCAGCAATGGTCGCTGTGGGAGTACATAAGTTCGATGTATCTTCAAAATTAATTTAGAGTGATATCCCTTGCTCAAAGGGGAGATAATATTTAGAGGAAGATCAGTATCTGATAGGGAGCATCCCCAAGGAGAGTCACAAGCAAGGGGAGCAACCCCAAGATGAGAATGGCCCCTTTTCCATTGATGGCATAGAGTTAATCACATTGATGTGATTGATGTTTGATGGGGATAGATAGTCAGATTGACTATTGATGTAGAGCATGCCTTATCTACACATTGACATCAATAATTGAATTGGTGCTGACATCATCGTTGGTATTGCCATCAATGCCAAGTGGGAGATTGTTGGATCACATGTTGTCATTGATGCCACCGGTTTGATTGATTGATGTCAAAGGATTGATTGATTGATTATTGATGTAATATTATATAATAATGTAATTTTCTTTGATGAGAATGTATAGATGAAGATGGATCACCGAGTTTTCATTGATACGATGAATATGGATCAAGTTGTGGTTTCATTGGTGATATGATGCATTGTTGGAAAATGTATAGATGTGAATCATTATTGTCTTATCAAGGATTGATAAGGTGCACAAATGGATGAACTCCAAGTCCCCACAAAAGCCCTCATGGAAGACACTTTCCGGATTGAGTTATCCTAGAAGATAATGGTTGGAGGACCCTCTTTGGTATCATCATTTTCTTATCATGATAAGGTGCACAAATGGATGAACTCCAAAGTGGTCCCCTTATGGTGAAATCCCTCAATGGAAGACACTTTACTTGACTGAGTTATCCTAGAAGAATGGTTGGATGACCCATGCTTGTATGTGGAATAATGAGAGGAAGATCAAGGAAATTATTGGTGAAACTATCCTAGATGGATAGTGTTTGTCATGCCATTTTCTAGAAGGTGGAATGTCACATAACTCCTCATGGTTTGAGAGTTATGGCCTTAGTGAAGATGAAGGACCCCACATGAAGGCTTGAAGCCCCCAAGGTCAAAGAAGTCAAAGGGACCTTAAAAGAAGAAATCATTATTTAAATGGGATAAAGTAAAGTGACAAAGTCAAGGTGGATTATTTAAATAATAAAGAGAAGTGACAAAATCAAGAAATTTACAAAAGTAAGGTGACAAAAATCAAGAAGGAATATTTAAATGATAAAGTATTGGAGAACCTTCTATTTATGGAAAGTGGTTAACCCTAAAAATAAGGAAAATAGGTTGGAAAGTAACCTAGAAATAGGTTAAGGACCTAAAAGAACAAATCATTCTTTAAATGATAGCAAGGTGACAAATCTAAGGCATTTCATTTAAAATAACAAAGAGAAGTGAAAATAAATCAAGAAAATGATAAAGTAAGATGAGAAAATCAAGAAGGAACATTTAAATGATAAAAATATTGGAGAAATTTCTATTTATGGAAAGCTACAACCCTAAAAATAAGGAAAACAAGTTAAGGAACTTTAGAAACGGGCTAAGGACCCAAAAATGGGCTATGACCTAGAGGATGAAAGTATAAATAAGATAGCAATGGTCTCTTTGTAGATCATCCCTTTGTGGATCAAATGGAGAGCTTCCCCAAGGAGAATATCTCTTGAGCATTGATGGAGAGCTTCTGTGAGAGCTTTGAGCATTTTGGTGTGGAACACCCTGAGAATATTGAATATATATAGTGACTAAGGTAACCAAAGGAATATTCCAAGCCTAATCTCAGAAGGAAGGTGAAGAAAAGAGGGACCTAATTGAAGGGAGGATAAATTACTTTCATGATGCCTCTCTGCTGCATGTTATTTACGGTGTCATCTCAACACCATTTTCACCATAAATTTTTCATAATGATTCAGACCATGCAATTGCTATTCCATTGAGAAAAACATACCCAAGCATCTGTGGTAAAACATTCATCCTGTGGGTCATTTTGTAGTTTTGCTATTAACTGTGGAAAAATAGGGTTTGTGGCTCGTCCCTAAACTAGTAAAACAAGTACTTTTGGGTAAAAATGTCATAAATCTCTTCATAATAGATCCAAATTCAAGGAGACCAAATGTGTTGGTTGTGGTATAAAAGTCTTGTAGTATGTTGTGTAACATTTTCAGGATCAATTCAACAAACATTTTGTGCGTAGGGAATTCTCTAAGGTCGTTCTGAATAAGCTAGAATTCAACAAGGTATGTCATTTTGCTATAACTCTTCATTTTATGAGAGGTTCCAAGTAGTGAAACCTGGAGGAATTGCATAAAACACACTGAATACAATTCTTGTATCATTTTCAGATCTTTATTCATTACAGGTACAAAGTTAAGGATTATTTCATTAGTGCTTTTGACTAATCCAAAACTAGTCATGGTTGAGACAAGCAAATGATGAGTTGAACATAAGCATGAGGGGTATAGCTGATGATGTTGGTACATATTGATGAGTAATTGTTTATGAGTAGTTGATACATTATTGGTATATATACTTGGTACATGGTTGGATGTAACTTGTTTGGCGATACAGTTGATTACAAGTTGTTTGGCAATGTGTTGGTGCAATGGTTGATGCACTTGTTTATGTTGACAGATTGATATCCGTTGAGGATCGTTGCCTCATCTCATTTGCGTTGAAAATGTAATATGAGTCTTGCATATAGCTCTAGTTCTCTTGTAGAGTTTTAATCTATTCAATTATTGTTGATAAACCTCCGATTGAAGTTTTTCTATATAATAAAAGGAAAAAATTGTACATACATCTTGTAAAATTTTGTGTTCCTTGGGGAGATGATTTATTGATGATATGTTGTTGATATATGTTGGCTAATATGTATTCAACATATAACTGATTATAAAATGAAAGAAATGAGTAATGAGCAAATGTTGAATGTTAAATCAAGGAGTTTTGTGTAAGAGGGAAGTTTTGGGAAAATGATCCCCACACTCATTCACCCTCTAAGTGTGGTGGTGTGTCCAACAAGGACTTCCTCGATGAGGTCTCAATCGGATAGTTCTTCCCCTGGTCAATCGGTATAAGGAACTCTACGCAGTTGCCATTACTTAGTTATTTATTCCATGTTCTCCTCTATGACCTTATAATAAGATTATTTTTCTTTATTTCTTTCTACGGCGGCGCAAAGGATATAGCCAAATGTCTATCCGTATGGAACTTCACAAATGGACTGAATCTGTGTAGGGTGTTTGACGTCATACAAGGAAAGGATTCAATAGCCCTTCAACTACGTGTAATAGGTGTGGAATGCAACACTGCATTTGACTGCCATTGTTTTCACATATCACTCGAATAACTGTGAGTGTAGTGGAACTTCAGAGCTAAGGGTTTGGACGACTTCAATCTCGTGGAAGGTCACACCTCCGACCTTCTAAGCAATAAAGTAAATGAGGATCAACAACCAACTAAAAATGAACTCATATCCATGATCCCGAGCTTCACAACAATACAATTCTAGTTGGTTGAATAAGTACTTCACCCAATTCATTTAAAGTCCTTATGCACACTTCCCTACAAGAGAAACTACGAATCCAGTTACTTGGATCAGTCGGTTCTTGCGAACTAGATTACATGTGATCAACTGGCAGGACAGGAACACTACGTCACTCTGGATAGAATATACCTTGTAGCCTCACATTCCATTCTCAACATCGCCATAGGTATCTTTAATTTTCTGCAATTAGGTGCGATCTGCAGCCTTCCCCGGATAAAATTCTTGTGGGTCTCGTCCCTGTATGCTTAATCTAGTGATTTGATGGATCAACACTTATCTATGGTGATGCATCTATCTAACCATAGATAACCGCCATGGAATCAAGACAGTAGGAGTTTAATGTACATAACCTCTTGGTGCCTTCCAAAGTGGGTAATATTCATTACGCTTAGGGATGGTGTACCTCACATGTCCTTGGTCCATGGTTGGGGGATGATATTCAACTTCTTCCCCTTTATCTTTGTCAAATACTTATGTGTGATTCCATTGGTTCCCATGGGTCTCCCAAGGTTGAAGTCACTGATATTCAACATCATTATCTGTCCTAGTTGTGGTCCATCTAGGAGTATCCCCCTGGAGGTACACAAGATCAATGTGTAGTCAAGTCCCTCAAGACACCATTATCATGACTAACCACACCAACAAGAGGTGGGATATAACAAGCAGTATAGATGGGATGTGAGATTTGAATTGCCAATTCATCACGATGCTTGGTTCATTTCTCTCTCATTACGTCGTGATGGTCCATAGCCATGAGAAGTCGACGGGGATTCTTACACTCCTCTCATCAACGAGGCCTGTACACCTGCGGAAATGACCTTCTCATCCATAAGATCAATCAAAAAAATTTCTATAGATTTCTCTACTGCACCAAGGTCACTCGACATATACGCTCGTAATCAAATGTCTCAGGTAGGCGAACAAATTCTCAAGGTAAGAAAATGGGTGGTGAGGTCTCAATAGGCACAATGGAAAATCCACTAGTTCTCCGTAGGCTCAATAATTACTATTTGCAAAAGTGTTCTTGGTGAAACACTCGACAGGATAAATATCTAACATCATAACTGATTCCTCCAACAAGAAGGAATACCTCAATCAATGCAATTCCATCTCTGCTATGGCACAGCCCAAACGGTTCAATGGAGATATTTATGGCCATAACTGCAGTTCAAGACATTCTAGACATCAGTGTAATGGTTGGGACACCTCCACCGGTCATATAGCTTCACCGTGGAAAATTCCCATTCTACATGGTCCTCCTGTTCCATCGAGGTTCAAATCTTGCAAACCCACCTCCTACGAAGTTCCAATATGTGAAATATTCCATATGTTCTCTGTAAATTATTGTATCTTTTCCAACCTAGCCTTATTTTTATTGATCTTTCTTGCCTTCTTCCTATGATTTGAGTCACTGGGTTTCCTCTTCCATTATTGTTCTTATCTCTTCTTAGCATAGTAACTTCACACTGCTGAGGGTATTTCACAGGGTTCGAGGGTAACAATTCTTTTCTTTTTGGAGTAGGTGCTCTACTCTCTTGTACATACAGTGGTTTCCAAGTCTTCCCTCGTTTTCAACTTCAACATCCAAATATCTAGTCCCCAATAGCTTCGATTTGTCCTTTTGTTCTTCTATTAAGTACTCTATTCTCCTAGACATGAAATCTCTTAGTTCTTGCTTTTCTATTCTAAAGCTTCCTCTTCTTATTTCCTTCATATATGACTTTCAATCCAGTCTCTTCCTAGCAAGAAAATAGAAGACTCATGCTTGTTCTCAACAAACTTAATGACCTCAAATTTTTCCTCTTTATCGGTTCCATGCACCTCATAGGTATCTAGGTAATTCTTCCAATATAGGGTCAATTTTCCTTTAATATTCTCCAATGAAAGAACCATATAGCAGCACTCTCTCCCAAAATTTCCCAAGTTCTTCGGCTATAATATTAACCCTGTTTCCTCTTCCAAGACATAGTCTATGTCAAGTCTCCTATTCTTGTTTCTATACCATTCTCTTTATATCTATGATAAGTTAATGTCTTTGTGATCATTCAGGGTATCTTTCATCTATAGCAATACAATCTCCATCTCCTTCTGGGTTCTATCATATCCTTAGTTTCCTGCTTGTATCATGGTTTTCTTTGTTCACATTCATCTCTTTCAACTTTAGCAATCATTCTAGGGAAATACAAAACTTCATGGTCCATAGCTTTATAGTACACAACTAGGAATTCTACTAGGGAATTCCTAGCAAGATGGGTCTCGTCATCTACAACTGTAATAAAGAGTTAATCCTCTTTTTCCTTTAAATGATCCCCAACCCTTCCCACTCACACTAGGACTACAAAGTAACCAACATGTGCAAAAATATTGTGATCCTACATCCATTTGTTAGTCCAAACATTCTTTCATTCATAGGAATAACATATCTTCATTAACTTTAATGCATCTACCCATATCAAATCTTCTTCTTCTAGTCGCGCCTAGTTTTCTGACTAGGAAAAAATCTATCAAGCATCTCTAGATTCATTCCTTTTTAAAAACAAAAAATTTTCACTTATCTTAATTTTCTCAGAGCACAAATCTTCAGATCTTACCTCTTTTCATCAGACTTCTTCTTAGCACGTAGATTCATAATCAAGTAGGGTAATCAAGACTCAAAATTTGTAGAAGAACCATGATTTCTCTCATTCCCAACAATCTTTTTCTCCTCCAAATTTATCAACCCGAAAGATTTATTGAGACAGAACCTTTGAATTTTTGTAAATAAATATTGATCATGTGTCCCTCATCTCATCCTTTTTTCCCAAATATCCATTCCAAGGTGTTCCAAGCCTCATTGGGAGTTCCACAGGAAGTTATGTGAAAAAGGAGATCGAGAAATAAGACTACAAATTGTTCTAAATGATTCATCCATTTGATTTAAGTACTTGATTTTTCTATGGATGATGTCGGTTTTAGGTCCAGATTCAAGGTTAACCCAGAAAACTCCTCTAGTTCAGAGGTAGCTGACTATTTTCTCCTTCCATGCAAAGTAGTTGTAAGGTGTAATAATGAATTCTTTTTGAAATCCATCTTTCCACCTGCCTTCAATCTTTGTACCTACAAAAACATTTTGTAGCTTTTGATTAGTAGTCCATCGGTTCTAATACCATGTAAAATGTGTTGAACATGTACACATCATCTATCTATAAAGGCTCATTACCAATATCGGTGAGAGAAATGAAGAAGAAAGAAGAAGGTTGAGAGAAAGAATGAAAGAATTCTCATTAACCCAGAATGAATAATGAATAATTTACACATGATATACCAGATAACTCAATCAATGCATACCTGAGGAGAACCAATGTGCCATAGTGGTGGTATAGAGATATCTAGACACACACAATAAGCAGAGTGAATTGCCACCCAACT
Source organism: Picea sitchensis (assembly GCA_010110895.2). Lineage (NCBI taxonomy): Eukaryota > Viridiplantae > Streptophyta > Pinopsida > Pinales > Pinaceae > Picea > Picea sitchensis. The sequence continues at coordinate 14,607 of SNQJ01S0046263.1, forward strand.
CCACCTCTTAGGGTAACTACTGGAGTGAACTGCCACCTAGTTGAGTAAACTAGTCAACCAGTCTTTCATTTAACTGACTGAACATAGTGTAATGAAGAGTAGATCAAGGAATCAAGGGTAATGTGCCGCGATGGTGATGATCCCAAGGCAAGCGATTAGCATGAGGATGATCCCAATGTTTCATGGTGAAGTCCAATGGAACATCTAGACTCAACTCAACTAGTCAAACTAAAGTGTCAACTCAAGAGAATATTTTCCGTGGAATATCCTCCCTAAGATATAGGAGACTTGATAATGACCAATAATGACTAAAACAAGGAAAAAAAATAGGAAAAAGAAATCCTGTGTGTGTGAAGTAACTCCAATCATATACCTCCAAACATTTTCAATGCACAAGAACACACCATACACCAAGTTGAGGAGATTGAAATTTGTGGACCCTGCATTACCACAAGGTCAATGTGGATGGTGGAGAGGCACTTGAAATCACCTAAGGATTTGATTAGACAAAGAGCACCTCGAGGGTTCTATGGTGGAGGATATATGGTATATCAATACGGGTATATTAGATAATATCTCCTAAATTAGCAGTGCAAGCTATGCATGCGGTGGATTTGATTTGGGATGTGAACTCCATCAAAAATTGAAGATCGATAATACACCAGCAGAAATGGAAAATGAGAGGTAACATATCAACACTGTGAGGATTTTATATAAATTAATACATTAAGTAATCTTTTCATTTTTGTATGATCATACTCATTAATATATACAATATTCCACATTTCATAGATTGTTAATATTTACCATGGACATTATAACCACATTTAATATTTGTGAATTATAATGATTTTTTGATTTAGTTTCAAGATTGGGATGCACTTCATTTATACACTGTAAAACAATATTGACCGGATGAATGTATGGATTGAAAGATGTAAACAACATCATGGAGATAGGTTATCATGACAACGAATGTCTGAATTAAGGAGAAGTCTTTGAACGTGGGTCCCAATGTTACACAGTGGGAAATTGATTTAGCATATGGTTTGAAAGATGGACAAGAGAGCACCACCCATTTTATCTGCTTATTTTATATTATATTAATGGACTACATTGTAATTCCAGATTTTCGTATACTTTCCAAGTTATATAAATTATGTGTTAATTCTATTAATTGATAATGCATCTTTTATATATCCGCATTGGTGTACTTGAAACTACCACAATGCTATGTGGTGCAATGGTCATAAATTCCTCGCGATCAAACAAATTTTTTGATGATACCAGATTTTTGATAGTGGATAACTATAGTATTCCACGTCACTAATGTTCTAGGAGACAGCATTATCCCGAATCAAAATAGATACCTATGGTATTTGAATGATACTGGAGTGTGACTTTTAATTCCTTCAAATTAGTTTTATTCAATGTCAAATGGTATAGGTTAATGTAATGCATGAACACGGCGAGGAAAGAATTGTTATTCAAGATGCCAACGAATTTCCAATGATTAAAACAACGACAGTTTGAAAGAGGACATGATCGCGATGTTTTTCCAAGCCAATATGAACATGTCTTTACTCAAATGTTACAGGAGAGGGATTGGTCATTTGTTGTTAGATAAGGTCCAAGAGGAAGGCTAGTTAAGTATACTCATGTATAGGTAGAAAATGATATTGAAGAACAAGATTATTCGGCTGCATCGCATGTGATATGAAGATCATGCAACATAGAAGAAGACTTAATAAGACTAAGGATCCCAACATAGGAGACATATTGCAGCTCTTTGATGACGATGTCGATGAAAAAATATACCAAATGACATTTATGATAATGATGATATCATCAACTCTTTCAACATCGCTTTCTCGAACTCTGATGATGATACGTATGTCAAGTTCAATGAAGAAGAATATACATAATAAGGATGATACATATGTTGAGTTGATAAAGTAATGCGGACTATATTATTTTAATTTGTATAGATTATTCTCTTAAAATAATCTACTTATGTCATGGGTTAATTACATGTTTTGGAAAAGTTTTATGTGATGTTTTTATATCCCATGTTACATGTTGTTTAATTATTATGTCAAACTCCATTAATAATAGTAATAATAATAAAATATTTAAAATGAATAGAGGTGATATTTGTCCAGGCTCTAGGGTTAGCGTTTCTTTAGCTCTGGTGCACTTGGCCTCCCCTAAAGGGGCTCAATGATTCCCATCGAAGGAGGGCCATGAGGAAACTCCTACATTGAATCAACGATGCATGGAAACACCGAAGGGGGTTCCAGGTGCCCAACATTTGAACCTCCTCTAGATATACCACAACTCTTTGAGGGTACATTCAAGGACAAAGAAATGGACATATATGCAGAGAAAAACCCAACAAGTGCAACACATCCTTGGATACCTGGAAATGTATTATGTAAGCCGCAAGCCCCGGGCACATCATACAATAACCTAGGGATCAAAGAACAAAAAGCTAAATACATGAGAGAATCACTCCAGCAGTGTTCTAAGGCTTTGTCCTCCCAACACGATTGCAAAATGATACAACAATGGTAGCCCGACCATTATCCGGGATCCAAAGGATTCTTCTCACCATAATACTGTATCATTTGGAGGAAAGGGAATCACATCTTGTATGGATGACCCATTTCTTCAACTTGGTGGGACTTTTCTTGAGATTCTAGATGGAGAAATTTATCCCTGAAATAGAGGACTTTGCACATGCCCCAGTGTGGATAAGACTCTATTCTCTGCCAGAGGATTTTTGGTTAGAAGAGGTAATGGATGACATCGGCTATACCATTGGAGTATATGTTAAGTCATCAGAGGCCACAAACTAATGAAGATATACCTCCTACGCACGCATATGCGTTTATCTAGTTTCACCCTAATATTTCAAAGTCGCCACCGTGATCCATTGCCTTTGGAACATCATGATGAGGACCCACTACAAACCATTAAATACGAACACATATTGTCTCGGGACAGAAAATTTCATGAGCATGGGAACCTCTTCAAGGATTTCCCCCTCAACATAATAAGCAAAGACGAAAACCTAGAAACAAGCACAAACAAAGATGTCATCATCCATGTGGCAGACAGACGTAGACAAGGAGGAAGGAGAAAAGCAGGCCCGACCAATAAGGAATTTCCCTCCAAAAATTAATTTGAGGCTTTGCAACAACTTCCAGATAACATGGATGCCCCACAGGTCCCCTCTTCAGAGAAAACACAAAAAAACCAAGAGAAAGGGAAAGTTGTGGACACCCCAGGTATGGTCCAAACCACTTCTCCACCCAACTCCAACACCAAAGACATAGAACCTTTAGAGATAGAAGATGGGGATGCATAAATGGATCTAGATGAGAAAGATCTAGTGGGAGTAGACATGGTCATCTAGAACAAGATTACCGGCACCAGAAAATTTATACCCAACCTCCGCACTAACCGGTGTCCACAAGGTATTCCTTAAATTATCAGTAGGATCCACCGCTAGATCCTGTTCGAGTTTGGGCATACAAGGAAATACACAAAAAGAGAAACACAAATCTCAGAAAGATGAAAAAGAAAAGGGTAAGGAAATCAACCAACAAGCTCCATCAAGAGATAAGACACTTCATGGTCAACTCAAGTCAGATACATCTCATATATGGATAGCTTTCCCCTTCTCCCTCTTCCCATCCCTATCAAGGAAGCTCATCTCTTGGAATATAAGGGGACTCCACGGTCAGAGTAAGAAAAAGCCACTATAGTATAATATTATCATAACAGAAAAACTAGACACATTGATGCTTCAAGAAACAAAATGTGAAACAAAAGAAATGGATAAACTTCTTTGGAACCCAAGCTCAGTTACCCTAGAATTTGTTTTCACAACCAGATGGTCCATCTCTACCACATACCAACTCATCAGCTCCAACAATCCTGAATACCTGACAAATGTCTACGGACCAGCCACACCAAGGGATAAAAATTCCTTCTTAAGGAACCTGGAGGGACTGGACATCCTAAATTCAAGGAACAAATGGATTCTCAGAGGGGACTTCAAAATGATATGTAATATGGATGAGAAAAGAAAAGGAACGTGTTGACTCGAAGCGAAGTCTAGGAAATTTTAGGGCCTAATCGACAAGCTAGGCCTCATTGACATAGACACCTCCAATGGTACCTTCACCTAGATGAATCGATGAGCTGGTTCTCATCAGATAGCTTGCAGGATGGACTGCTTTCTTCTCTCTAATTCTCTCATGATGGAAGGCACAACACTGGAAGTGCTCATTCTCAATGTCCATGGGTCGGATCATTGGCCCATCCAACTTTGGATTGAAATTCTTGCCACTCCAGGATGTAAACCCTTCTCGTGATAGAGTGATATTGGCTCAATCACTTGGACTTTCAACAAAATTCCCACACTTGGTTGATGGACGTGTATGTATCATATGGTTCCAAGACGTACAGATTCCAGCAGAAACTCAAAAACTTCAAGTAGAAGATCAAGGCTTGGAATAAACAAACCTTTGGAAATATCTTGAACTCTTCCAAAACAACCAATCCATAAAATGGGCATCATACAACCTAATCCCCATAATTAGGGAATCTAATGAGGAACTCAAACACAGAGCAAACAATGAGCCAACCATGGAGGAAAGGAACCCCAGGAGGAGATCTTATGGAGGAAAAATTCATGCATCCAATGGCTTAAGGAGGGAAATAGAAACACTAATTTCTTCCACAGGTCTACCATTGAAAGAAGACATGCCAATCGCATTACGCAGATGATCACAGAAAATGGGAAAACCCTCCACTCTCATGAGGATCTGTAAGCGGAGATGGTTACCTACTATCAATATCTCTTGAAGGAACCTCAAGAGGATAGATCTCAAGCCATCGCACAAGTCACGTAGCATATACCTTCCAAAATCACGGCGAAAGAGAATGCAGCTCTGCTATGGCCCATCATGCTCAAGGAAGTGGATCAGACACTCCATGACACCCCTATGGGGAAAGCTCTAGGACTAGATGGTTTACTTTAGACTTTTTTCATAATTGTTGGAAAATGGTAAGGGAGGAGGTGTGTGGAAATCATTGAAGACTCTAGAGCCTCAGGTCAATTCCTTCCAATCTCTCTTAATGCCACATTCCTCACCCTTATTCCTAAAGAAGAGATATTCAATCACCCCAAATAGTTCTGACCCATCATTTCTATAATGTCATCTACAAGCTCTTAACAAAGGTGATCACCCAAAGACTCAAACATATCATCCCCTTCATCATTTTTCCAGAGAAATCATGGTACATGGAAGGAAGAAAAATCTTGATAGCATCATCCCATTGCATTGAGTTATCCAATCTTGCTGTAAGACTCAAGAACTCCGTGTGTATGTTATTAAAACTTGACCTTTCCAAATCTTTTGACAAGTTAAGTTGGGCCTACATGCACTCGGTGCTCTTATCCTTTGGTTTTGACCCTTCCTAGGTAAAATGGATCCTAAATCTCACCTCCACCGCTTTCTTTCAATCATCATCAACTTAAGTCCTTCTCTCCCTTTCTCTCCCAACTGGGATCATGTAAGAGATCCCCATCCACGCTCTCTTCATTATCATGGCAGAAGGTCTTAGTCACTCCATTCAAGCTGCTATAGCAAATCAAACTCTAGCAGGACTACCCTTGCATGGCATAGATCTTCCTGATCTCTCACACTAATTTTTGATGACACTCTAATGATGGGTTCCCCCACTGTTCATGAGGCCTAACAATCCTCTTCATTATTCAAACCTTTTGTGAGGCTTTGGGAATGGATATTAATAAGGACAAGTCCTGATCTTCTTCTTCAACACCTCTAATGCCGTATACAACCTACATTACCGAAATCTTGGTTTCACTCAAATCTCCTTCCGCCCAAATATCTAGGTATCCCTCCCCTTAAAAATCCCTCTTAAATAGCTCCATGGGAAAGTCTCCTCACCTCCTTTTCGAAATAGGTTTCCTCTTGGACCTACCGTGCTCTCAATATTCCCATTTGCCTCACCCTTCTCAAGTCCGTGTTGCATGCCTTTCCAATATACACCTTCTTAGCCCTTGAAACTCCTAGTTACATTCTCAATGCCATCAAAACACTGCAAAGGAACTTTCTTTGGGAGAAGTTCCAGTAGGGTGCAGGATGATCAAATAGGGAAATTCCTTTGGTGCATCTAAGGCTCAAGGGGGGTCTAGGAATAAAAGACCCGTCAACTATGAAAAAAGTCCTGAGAACTAAGATATGGTGGAGATGGATGAAAAGACCCCAAGATCTTTGGGCCAAGATTTGGAGAAGAAATTACACACCCAACATAGCTGAAAGAAACGTCATCATATGGAACATAGACACCCCGGGCTCCTTGATTTGGATGGTGGCCAAACATAATCAAAGCTTAGTGGTCAATCATGCCTCTGAAATTTGTAATGGTCAAACTACCTTCTTCTGGAATGACTGATGGAAGTAGTTACCTATTCTAGCGCATGATGCCTAGGATGAAACCTTCCTCACCCCGGCTACCCAAGCAAGGATGAAAAAAGTGGAAGATTATTGGAAGGACAACCCTTTGGATGCCACCTAGAGATGTTGAAAATCCACAAGAGAGGACCTTCACATCAAAGCATAGGTGGATCTCCAACCTTGGTAAAACCTGATCAACGCACGAAAAAATCCCATCCTGCCAGGAGAGGACATCCAGCGTTGGGGACACTCCCCAAGGGGCACCTTCAACATCCAAGAATCCTATGCCATCAAGGAAAATTTCAATATCCTCCCCGCTAGGAAAGTCTAGAACAAAATCTGGTCTCACCAAGCTTGGCAAAATCAACATCTTCCTTTGGTTGGTGGCACATGGTAGAATTCTCACTTGGGATAATCTCATGAAAAGGGGTTTCACAGGGCCTTCCATATGCCCGTTGTGATTGAAGGAGGCGGAATCGATAAACCACTTGCTAAACATTTTCCCCTTCAACACCCAAGTTTGGTATCAATGTGAATCTATCATGCGCACTTCATATCACAAGCGGGAGAGCATACGAACAACTATCAAAGAGTGGAGAGATGTGGCCTTCTAATCACCCATATTAAACCAAGATAAGGAGTACCCTAAGCTTATCCCTTCGAAACTGGAAGGAAAGGGAATCAAAGAATCTTCCTAACATTCAAAGATGAATGGAAACACCGCTAGACCCTGGTTAAAAATTCAATATATTAGAAACACCAAGAGATAAATATTGAATGAAATAGGACTCCATTTCATTTCCAATTCAAGAACAAAGCATCTTGAAAAAATGGAATCTCACATTAAAACCGAGTTCACCCTCCACTCCTCAACATCACTCTTTTAGGGACAAGCCCTCTCATTGGTCCTCTCCTCCTAAAGATTTTATCAAATTGAATTTCGACGGAGCCTCCAAAGACAATCCAAGTAAATGTGTTTCTGTGAGTGGTCTTTTCAAAACCATCAGGGGAACATTTTTCTCATCTCGGTGGGAAGCATAGGCCACACCACTAACAATGCTGCAGAATTGTGGGGGCTTACAAGAGGTTTGCAACTAGCTCTAGAACAAAATTTTCATAAACTAATTGTGGAATTCTATTCTCAAGTGGTGATCAATCTCTTCCGGGAAATCTTGAATGGTGCATATCCATAAAAAATCTCTCCCTGTTGAAGACTTTCTTATGGACTCAGGACAATTGCTTATTAGACCCAATCAAGCCCTTATCCCCTTGCATGTGAGATAGAAAGAGAATCAGATCACAGATGATCTCGCCAATGTTGAAATAGACTTGGAGGGGCATGACCTTCTATGCCAAGCTTCCATTCACTAGACACATCCCATCCTCCAAAGATGCAAGGAAAAGGCTCTAGCCATCGACAGTTCCCCGGATGGGGTCATAGTGCAGCCCAGGTGCCATATGGAAAGGACCGATGATGACCATCATGGTACCATCCATGTGACAAGTGCATGCCCTTCCCTCCCTCCTGCACCATATATTTAACGCAGCTCCATTACAACCAGAGAACAATTACTCTTAGTGTGCCCTGCTCTGGCCTCTTGTCCCCTTGATGGATCAATTCGATGGATAAATATTTACTCGTCTCATGTGTGTCCTCTTCCACTAGCGATATTTTCACCATGAATCTCACCATCCTTGCTCACATCTCTATTCTCTTCTAGTCGAGTCCTCCAGTAGACTGTGCTCTCCCCTACTGCTCCTTGGATTCCTTATCTTTCTTCTCATGCTTTGTAGCCCTTGCCACACCCCATTCATGCCGAGACAACAAGGGAAATCCAAACGAGTCTTTGCTTGGTAACCAAATCGTCTGCGTTTGGAAATCAGACCCCTGCCTACCCCTGCACCCTCTCACATTTCATCACCTTCCTTGCCAACCTCCTCGACGCAGTCTGGCCATAGCCTCAATGGTCTTTCACCCCTCTCCTTTCCCTATGCATGTAGGTTTGAATGGCTCGATCTCCTAGGAAACTCTCTGGGTTTCAACCCAGGGCCAATTTCAAACTTGGCCTCCTCTTCGCAGCCAACTCCAGTCATTCCTCCCAATTCTCCTACGAATTCAACACATGAGCCTTCCCCAGTCCATTCACCCCTGATCCAAGCTTCAAGTGAAGGTTTTTTTGCTAGTCATGGACATCAACAAGAGTAGCCTCACTTCTACTTAGACTATGCCTGCTACATAAAGATACAAGAAGGCCTTGCAATTCTGCAAGGCATAGTTTTCGAATTACGAAAGGATCTAGACGACCTGTGTTTTCCTTTGGAAGTCTTGGATGGGAAGGGGATACAATTCCTGCAAATGATTTCATCCTTGCATGTAACGTGCCACCCCTTATATGTGGAACCAAATGCACCAATGAATGAACAGTCGATACTGGCAACAACTACGCACAAGCATCCAGAGGAGGGAGCAACACCACCAGCTACGCATAGGCATCTGGAGGAGGAAGCAGCATGAGACACTGCTCCAATGCTCAAGGCCACCTCCTAGGACACGTGGAAATGCTGCAAGCCTACAACCTGAACTGCACATGTGTCTCTCTACATGGTCTGCTAGATGTTTAGATTATATTTTTCCACTTTTCTCTTTTAGTTATATTATTTCTGGTTTGACTTATGTCAATCTTAGCGGGAATAGTAAATCGTTTTCCCCCATGGGGAAAAATTACTTATTTGGTTAGACGTTGTCTTATGACTGGTATTTTGATACATTGGTTCCAGACCTGGTAGGCTAGTTGAATTGGTTTCCCCATGGGGAAATTCAGTTATTACAGTCTGGGTTAAACTGATGATGCTGTAAATTTTTATTTTGAAAGGCTTTTTATAGATTCTTACTTACAAAAAAAAATAAAAAATTATTATGTGAAACCTAAAAATAGTTGCCAATATACTAGAGTATGTGGTAAACTTAAAATATCATTTACAAACACATAACTTCATTTACCTTCATTAATTTTAGTTTTTGTAATTTCTATATTGCATGAATCTTACAGCTAGGTTGCTTTCGATTATTTTATATTTTATAGATTGGGTATTGGGGAATTGAGAGTGATGTGAGGGGGAGAAGAGGGGCCATATGATCTTCCACCTTCACATGGTTGGCCTTGTTCAGTAGAGGATAAATTATTGTTGAAACCAACAGAAGCTCATTCATTTTTATAACATGATGATCGTAGATGTCATCATTGTTGTCATAGCATTGCATCAACAAAGTTTCGATGAACGTGTTTTTCATTTCTATAGAATTTTCGTTGAAACTGTTTGAAAACATGGGACTTTGGCCCGTGACTTATGAAGAATGTATGTGTGTCATAGTTGTGATGAAAAATGTGACTTTGTCATTCACATCGACAACAATGACCTATGAATAGGGCCATGGTTGAAATTTTTTCAAATTGTTTCTGTATGCACTGAAATTTGACATGGATAGACTATTCGCATGCCTTAATGATATGGGAGGGTTTCTGGACTCAAATTTGACTCACACAACCACTTGTCTCCATCATAAATTCATCATGTAAATCATAAACCCTATATTTCTTTCAAATTAGTGCACAAATTGGTTAACACAATTTTTAAGTTTGCATCAGCCTTTCTTCATTTTTCTTTTAGGTTCTACATTGTATATTATACATTAATGTATGTGTGTCATAGTTGTGATAAAAATCCCTCTTTTTTAATTCATTGTTTAATAAAACAAATAAAAATATGTCCTTGCAGTACTAGATGCATGAACATGTGCACTGTCGAACGAATTTTAAAAGGAACAATGAAAACACATTGTATTAGGACTAGACATGGGCAACAATGACCTACGAATGGGGCCAATGTTAAAATAAATTCAAATTGTTTATGTATGCATTGAAATTTGACATGGATAGACTATTTGGATGCCTTAATGATATGGGAGGGTTTCTAGACTCAAATTTGACTCACAGTACACCCACTTGTTTTCATAATCAATTCATAATGTAAACCATAAATCCTATATTTCTTTCAAATTAGTGCACAAATTGGTTGACACAAGTTTTAATTTTGCATCAGCCTTTCTTCATTTTTCTTTCAGGTTCTACATTGTATATTATACATTAATGTATGTGTGTCATAGTTGTGATGAAAATCCCTCTTTTTTCATTCAATGTTTAATCAACACAATAAAAATGTGTCCTTGTAGTACTAGATGTGGGAATGTGTGTATTGTCGAACGTATTTTAAAAGGAACAATGAAAGGACATTGTAATAGGAGTAGTAGACATGGGAAACATTGACCTGTGAATGGGGCCAACATTGAAAGTTTTTCAAATTGTTTCTATATGCACTGAAATTTGACATAGATAGACTATTTGCATGCCTTAACGATATGGGAGGGTTTTTGGACTCAAATTTGACTCACACACCCACTTTTTTCCATCACCAACTAATCATGTAAACCATAAACCCTATGTTTCTTCCAAACTAGTGCAAAAATTGGTTGGCACAAGTTTTAAGTTTGCATCAACCTTTCCTCATTTTTATTTCAAGTTCTACATTGTATATTATACATTAATGTATCTGTGTCATAATTTTGATGAAAAATCCCTCTTTTTTCGTTCATTGTTTAATCAACACAATAAAAATATGTCCTTGCAGTACTAGATGTGGGGACGTGTGTACTGTCGAATGAATTTTAAAAGGAACAACAAAAATACAATGTACTAGGACTAGACATTGGCAACAATGACCTACAAATGGGGCCAAATTTGAATTTTTTTCAAACTGTTTCTGTATGCACTGAAATCTGACATGGATAGACTATTCATATGCCTTAACGTTATGGGATGGTTCCTGGACTCAAATTTGACTCACAGTACACCCACTTGTTTCCATGATAAATATATCATGTAAACCATAAACTCTATATTTGTTTCAAATTAGTGCACAAATTCATTGACACAAGTTTTAAGTTTGCAATAACCTTTCTTCTTTTTTCTTTCAGGTTCTACATTGTATATTATACATTAATGTATGTTTGTCATAGTTTTGATGAAAAATCCCTCTTTCTTCATTCATTGTTTAATCAAGACAATAAAATTGTGTCCTTGTAGTACTAGATGCAGGAACTTGTGTACTATCGAACAAATTTTAAAAGGAACAACGAAAAGACATTGTACTAGGACTAGACATGGGCAATAGTGACCTGCGAATGGGGCCAACATTGAATTTTTTTCAAATTGTTTTTGTATGGACTGAAATTTGACATGGATAGATTATTTGCATGCCTTAACGATATGGGAGGGCTTCTGGACTCAAATTTGACTCACAATACACCCACTTGTTTCCATTATTAATTCATCATGTAAACCATAAACCCTATATTTCTTGAATTAGTGTACAAATTGGTTGACACAAGTTTTAATTTTTCATCAACCTTTCTTCGTTTTTTATTTAGGTTCTACATTGTATATTATACATTAATTTATGTGTGTCATAGTTGTGATGAAAATACCTCTTTTTTCTTTCATTGTTTAATAAACAAAATAAAAATATGTCCTTGCAATACTAGATGCGGGAATATGTGTATTGTCGAATGGATGTTAAAAGGAACAATGAAAATACATTGTACTAGGAGTACTAGACATGGGAAATAGTGACCTGTGAATGGGGCCAATGTTGAATTTTTTTCAAATTGTTTATGTATGCACTGAAATTTGACATGGATAGACTATTTGCATGCCTTAACGATATGTGAGGGTTTCTGGATTCAAATTTGAATCACACACCCACTTGTTTCCATAATCAACTCATCATGTAAACCATAAACCCTATATTTCTTTCAAATTAGTGCACAAATTGGTTGACACACTTTTTAAGTTTGCATCAACCTTTCCTCATTTTTCTTTCAGGATTTACATTGTATATTATACATTAATGCATCTGTTTCATAGTTGTGATGAAAAATCCCTCTTCTTCCGCTCATTGTTTAATAAACACAATATAAATATGTCCTTGTGGTATTAGATGCAGGAACGTGTGTAGTTTCAAATGAATTTTAAAGGGAACAACGAAAAGACATTGTACTAGGACTAGACATGGTAAACAGTGACCTGCAAATGTGGCAGACGTTGAAATTTTTTCAAACTGTTTCTGTATGTACTAAAATTTTAAATGGATAGACTATTCGCATGCCTTAACAATATGGGAGGGTTTCTGGACTCAAATATGACTCACAGTACACTCACTTCTTTCCATCATCAATTCATCATGTAAACCATAAACCCTATATTTCTTTCAAATTAGTGCACAAATTGGTTGACACAAGTTTTAAGTTTGCATCAGCCTTTCTTCATTTTTATTTCAGGTTCTACATTGTATAATATACATTAATGTATCTGTGTCATAGTGTTGATGAAAAATCCTTTTTTTTTTCGTTCATTGTTTAATAAACACAATAAAAATACGTTCTTGTAGAACTAGATTCGGGAACGTGTGTACTGTCAAACAAAATTTAAAAGGAACAACGAAAATACATTGTACTAGGACTAGACATGGGAAATAGTTTCCTACAAATGGGGCCACCGTTGAATTGTTTTAAAATTGTTTCTTTATGCACTAAAATTTGACATGGATAGCCTATCCACATGCATTAACGACATGGGATGGTTTCTAGACTCAAATTTGACTCACAATATACCCACTTGTTTCCATCATCAATTCATCATGTAAACCATAAACCTTATATTTCTTTTAAATTAGTGCACAAATTGGTTGACACAAGTTTTAAGTTTGCATTAGCCTTTCTTCATTTTTATTTCAGGTTCTACATTGTATATTATACACTAATGTATGTGTGTTATACTTGTGATGAAAAATACCTCTTTTTTCATTCATTGTTTAAACAACACAATAAAAATGTGTCCTTGCAGTACTAGATGCAGGAATGAGTGTACTGTTGAATGAATTTTAAAAGGAACAATGAAAATACATTGTACTAAGAGTACTAGACATGGGCGAGAGTGACCTGCGAATGGGGCCAACGTTGATTTTTTTTCAAACTGTTTCTGTATGCATTGAAATTTGACATGGATAGACTATTTGCATGCCTTAACGATATGGAAGGGTTTCTAGACTCAAATTTGACTCACACACCCACTTGTTTCCATCACCAATTCATCATGTAAACCATTAACCTTATGTTTCTTTCAAATTAGTGCACAAATTGGTTGACACAAGTTTTAAGTTTGCATCGACCTTTCCTAATTTTTCTTTTAGGTTCTACATTGTATATTATACATTAATGTCTCTGTGTCATAGTTTTGATGAAAAATCCCTCTTTTTTCATTCATTGTTTAATCAACACAATAAAAATATGTCCTTGCCATACTATATGTGGGAACATGTGTACTGTCGAATGAATTTTAAATGGAACAACAAATAGGCATTGTACTAGTACTAGACATGGGAAACAATGACCTGCCAATGGGGCCAACGCTGATTTTTTTTCAAGCCATTTATGTAACACTAAAATTTACATGGATAGACTATTCACATGCCTTAACGATATGGGAGAGTTTTTGGACTCAAATTTGACTCACAATACACCAACTTGTTTCCATAATCAAGTCATCATGTAAACCATAAACCCTATATTTATTTCAAATTAGTGCACAAATTCATTGACACAAGTTTTAAGTTTGCATCAACCTTTCTTCATTTTTCTTTCAGGTTCTACATTGTTTATTATACATTAATGTATGTCTGACATAGTTGTGATTAAAAATCCTTCTTTTTTCATTCATTGCTTAATCAACACAATAAAAATATGTCCTTGGAGTACTAGATGCGAGAAAGTGTGTCTGGTCAAATGAATTTAAAAGGAACAACAAAAAGACATTGTACTAGGACTAGACATGGGAAACAATGACCTGTGAATGGGGCCAATGTTGAAATTTTTTCAAACTGTTTATGTATGCACTAAAATTTGACATGGATAGACTATTTGCATGCATTAATGATATGGGAGGGTTTTTGGACACAAATGTGACTCACGGTACACCCACTCGTTTCCATCATCAATTCATCATGTAAATCATAAACCCTATATTTCTTTCAAATAAGTGCACAAATTGGTTGACGCAAGTTTTAAGTTTGCATCAGCCTTTCTTCATTTTTCTTTCATGTTTTACATTGTATATTATACATTAATGTATGTGTGTCATATTTGTTATGAAAAATCCCTCTTTTTCATTCATTGTTTAATCAACACAATAAAAATATGTCCTTGCAGTACTAGATGCGGGAACATGTGTACTGTCGAACGAATTTTAAAAGGAACAACGAAAAGACATTGTACTAGGAGTACTAGACATGGGCAACAATTACCTGCAAATGGGGCCAACATTGAATTTTTTTCAAACTATTTTTGTATGCACTGAATTTTGACATGGATAGATTATTCACATGCCTTAACGATATGGGAGGGTTTCTAGACTCAAATTTGACTCACAGTACACCCACTTGTTTCCATCATCAATTCATCATGTAAACCCTAAACCCTATGTTTCTTTCAAATTAGTGCACAAATTTCTTTACACAAGTTTTAAGTTTGCATCAGCCTTTCCTCATCTTTCTTTCAGGTTCTACATTGTATATTATACATTAATGTATCTATGTCATAGTGTTGATGAAAAATCCCTCTTTTTTGTTCAATTTTTAATCAACACATCAAAAATATGTCCTTGTAGTACTAGATGCGATAATGTGTGTAATTTCGAATGAATTTTAAAAGTAATAATGAAAATACATTGTAGTAGGACTAGACATGGGCAACTGTGACCTGCGAATGGGGCCAACATTGAAATTTTTTCAAATTGTTTCTGTATGCACTGAAATTTGACACAGATAAACTATTTGCATGCCTTAACGATATGGGAGGGATTCTGAACTCAAATTTGAGTCACAGTACACCCACTTGTTTCCATAATCAATTCATCATGTAAACCATAAACCCTATATTTCTTTCAAATTAGTGCACAAATTGGTTGACACAAGTTTTAATTTTTCATCGACCTTTCTTCATTTTTTTTTTCCAGTTTATACATCGTATAGTATACATTAATGTATTTGTGTCATAGTTGTGATGAAAAATTCCTCTTTTTTCATTCACTGTTTAATCAACACAATAAAAATATGTCCTTGCAATACTAGATGCGGGAACGTGTGGACTGTTGAATGAAATTTAAAAGGAACAACGAAAAGAAATTGTACTAGGAATAGACATGTGAAATAGTGACCTGCAAATGAGGCCGAAGTTGAAATTTTTTACAACAGTTTCTGTATGCACTGAAATTTGACATGGATAGACTATTCGCATGCCTTAACGATATGGGAGGGTTTCTTGACTCAAATTTGACTCACAATACACCCACTTGTTTCCATCATCAATTCATCATGTAAACCATAAAGCCTATATTTCTTTCAAATTAGTGCACAAATTGGTTGACACAAGTTTTAAGTTTGCATCCGCCTTTCTTCATTTTTCTTTCATGTTCTACATTGCATATTATACATTAATGTATGTGTGACATAGTTGTGATTAAAAATCCCTCTTTTTACATTCATTGTTTAGTCAACACAATAAAAATATGTCCTTGGAGTACTAGATGTTGGAACGTGTGTACGGTCAAATGAATTTTAAAAGGAACAACGAAAATACATTGTACTAGGACTAGACATGGGAAACAATGACCTATGAATGGGGCCAATGTTTAATTTTTTTCAAATTTTTTCTGGATGCACTTAAATTTGACATGGATAGACTATTTGCATGCCTTAACGATATGGGAGGGTTTTTGGACTCAATTTGAGTCAGAGTACACCCACTTGTTTCCATCATCAATTCATCATGTAAATCATAAACCCTATATTTCTTTCAAATTAGTTCACAAATTGGTTGACACAAGTTTTAAGTTTGCATCAACCTTTCTTCATTTTTCTGTCATGTTCTACATTGTATATTATACATTAATGTATGCGTGTCATATTTGTTATGCAAAATCCCTCTTTTTCATTCATTGTTTAATCATCATAATAAAAATATGTCCTTGCAGTACTAGATGCAGGAACGTGTGTACTTTCAAACAAATTTTAAAAGGAACAACGAAAAGACGTTGTACTAGGAGTACTAGACATGGGCAATAGTGACCTTCAAATGGGGCCAACATTGAAATTTTTTCAAACTGTTTCTATATGCACTGAAATTTGACATGGATAGACTATTCACATGCCTTAACGATATGGGAGGGTTTCTGGACTCAAATTTGACTCACAGTACACCCACTTGTTTCCATCATCAATTCATCATGTAAACCCTAAACCCTACGTTTCTTTCAAATTAGTGCACAAATTGCTTGACACAACTTTTAAGTTTTCATCAACCTTTCCTCATTTTTATTTCAGGTTCTACATTGTATATTATACATTAATGTATCTGTGTCATAATGTTGATGAAAAATCCTTATTTTTTCGTTCAATTTTTAATCAACACATCAAAAATATGTCCTTTCAGTACTAGATGCGAGAACATGTGTACTTTCGAATGAATTTTAAAAGGACCAATGAAAATGCATTGTAGTAGGACTAGACATGGGAAACCGTGACCTGCGAATGGGGCCAACATTGAAATTTTTTCAAATTGTTTCTGTATGCATTGAAATTTGACATGGATAGACTATTTGCATGCCTTAATGATATGGGAGGGCTTCTGGACTCAAATTTGAGTCACAGTACAGCCACTTGTTTCCATAATCAATTCATCATGTAAACAATAAACCCTGTATTTATTTCAAATTAGTGCACAAATTGGTTGACACAAGTTTTAAGTTTTCTTCGGCCTTTCTTAATTTTTATTTCAGGTTATACATCGTATATTATACATTAATGTATGTGTGTCATAGTTGTGATGAAAAATTCCTCGTTTTTCATTCATTGTTTAATCAACACAATACAAATATGTCGTTGCAATACTATATGCGGGAACGTGTGTACTGTTGAACGAAATTTAAAAGGAACAACAAAAAGACAGTGTACTAGGACTAGACATGTGAAATAGTGACCTGCAAATGGGGCCAACGTTTGAATTTTTTAAAACAGTTTCGATATGCACTGAAATTTGACATGGATAGACTATTCACATGCCTTAATGATATGGGAGGGTTTTTGGACTCAAACTTGACTCACAATACACTCACTTGTTTCCATCATCAATTCATCATGTAAACCATAAACCCTAAATTTCTTTCAAATTAGTGCACAAATTGGTTGACAGAAGTTTTAAGTTTTCATTATCCTTTCTTAATTTTTCTTTCAGGTTCTACATTGTATATTATACATTAATGTATGTGTGTCGTAGTTATGATGAAAAATCCCTCTTTTTTCGTTCATTGTTTAATCAACACAATAAAAATGTGTCCTTGTAGTAGTATATGCGGAAATGTGTGTACTGTCGAATGAATTTTAAAAGGAACAATCAAAGGACATTGTACTAGGAATACTAGACATGGACAACAATGACCTGCTAATGGGGCCAACGTTCAAATTTTTTCAAATTGTTTCTGTATGCACTTAAATTTGACATGGATAGACTATTTGCATGCCTTAACGATATGGGAGGGTTTCTGGACTCAAATTTGACTCACACACCCTCTTGTTTCCATCACCAATTCATCATGTAAACCATAAACCCTGTGTTTCTTTCAAATTAGTGCACAAATTGGTTGACACAAGTTTTAAGTTTGCATCAGCCTTTCTTCATTTTTCTTTCTAGTTCTACATTGTATATTATACATTAATGTATGTGTGTCATAGTTGTGATGAAAAATCCCTCTTTTTTCATTCATTGTTTAATCAACACAATAAAAATGTTTCCTTGTAGTACTAAATGAGGGAATGTGTGTACTATCAATTTTTTTTTAAAAGGAAGAACGAAAATACATTGTACTAAGAGTACTAGACATGGGCAACAATGACCTGTGAATGGGGCAATGTTGAAAGTTTTTCAAACTATTTATGTATGCTCTAAAATTTGACATGGATAGACTATTCACATGCCTTAACGATATGGGAGGGTTTCTAGACTCAAATTTGACTCACACACCCACTTTTTTACATCACCAATTCATCATGTAAACCATAAACCCTATGTTACTTTCAAATTAGTGCAAAAATTGGTTGACAAAAGTTTTAAGTTTGCATCGGCCTTTCCTCATTTTTCTTTCAGGTTCTACATTGTATATTATACATTAATGTATCTGTGTCATAGTTTTGATGAAAAATCCCTCTCTTTTCATTCATTGTTTAAGAAACACAATAAAAATATGTCCTTGCACTACTAGATTCAGGAACATGTGTACTTTCGAACAAATTTTAAAAGGAATAATGAAACGACATTGTACTACGAGTACTAGACATGGGAAACAGTGACTTGCGAATGGGGCCAACGTTGATTTTTTTTCAAATTGTTTCTATATGCACTGAAATTTGACATGGATAGACTATTCGCATGCCTTAAAGATATGAGAGGGTTTCTGGACTCAAATTTGACTCACACACTCACTTGTTTCCATAATCAATTTATCATGTAAACCATAAACCCTATATTTCTTTCAAATTAGTGCACAAATTTGTTGACACAAGTTTTAATTTTGCATGAGCCTTTCCTCATTTTTCTTTCAGGTTCTACATTATATATTATACATTAATGTATCTTTGTCATATTTGTGATGAAAAATCCCTCTTTTTCCATTCATTGTTTAATCAACACAATAAAAAGATGTCCTTGCAAGACTAGATGCAAGAACATGTGTACTTTTGAATGAATTTTAAAATGAACAATGAAAATACAGTGTACTAGGACTAGACATGGGCAACGGTGACCTGCGAATGGGGCCAACGTTGAAATTTTTTCAATTTTTTTTTGTATGCACTAAAATTTGACATGGATAGTCTATTCACATGCCTTAACGATATGGGAGGGTTTCTGGACTCAAATTTGACTCATAGTACACCCACTTGTTTCCATCATCAATTCATCAAGTAAACCATAAACCCTATATTTATTTCAAATTAGTGCACAAATTGGTTGACACAAGTTTTAAGTTTGCATCGACATTTCTTCATTTTTCTTTCAGGTTCTACATTGTATATTATACATTAATGTATGTGTATCGTAGTTGTGATGAAAAATCCCTCTTTTTTCGTTCATTGTTTAATAAACACAATAAAAATATGTCCTTGCAGTACTAGATGCGGGAAAGTGTGTACTATTTGTTGATTAATTGGGTTGGTTTTCATTGATGTCAACCCTTGAAGAAAGTTTGGTAGAAAATTACAATAGCACAAAGGTTTGGGTAATGGACCCAAGTTTCTTTGATGGATAATGGTATGAGTTTTGATATATTTGCAGAAAAGAATATTCTATATGGATAGTACATGGCATTCTATTTCCAGTGGTATGTGGAACATGAATTAACTCCTCACAGTTAGAGAGTTATGGCCATGTGAAGTTGAAGAACCCTCATGAGTCATCTAGAAGCCCCAAAAGGTCAAAGTAGTCGAAGTGGTTGAAAAGAAAAAATAATTTAAATAATAAAGTGAAGTGATGAGTGTACTATAAGTCGAAGTGGATAAAAAAGAAATTATTTAAATAATAAATTTAATGTAGAAATTACTAACTGGACAAGTGGTTAGAAGTGGGTTAGCCCTAAAATAAGGAAAGTGGGTTAAGATGGTTAGAAGGTAATTTAAATAATAAAGTGAAGTGATGATTGTACTATAAGTCAAAGTGGATACAAAATAAATTATTTAAATAATAAAGTTAATGGAGAAATTACTAAGTGGACAAGTGGTTAGAAGTGGGTTAACCCTAAAATAAGGAAAGTGGGTTAAGATTGTTAGAAGGTAACCCCTTGAGGAAGTTACATGAAAGTATAAATAAGAGGCAAGGGTCTCTCATTTTTAATCACACTTGAGCATATTTAATGTCTACAAGTGACTGAGATAACCAAAGGATATCTAAGCCGAATTTCAGAGGGAAGGTGAAGTAAAGAAGGTCGAAATTCAAGGGAGGATAAATTATTTTGATGATGCTTTCTAAGGTATGTTATTTACAGGTCATCTCACCATTTTCGCAATAACCTTTTTTATAGAATGATTCAGACCATGAAATTGGGTGGCTGTTGAGGAAACATATCCAAGTAGCTATGATAAAAATTCCATCTTGTCTGTCGTTGTATTTTTGGAGTTACACTCAATGGAAAATAGGGTTTGTGGCTAGTCTTGAAACTAGTCTAAAACAAGTGTTTCGAGTAAAAACGTCATAATGTCTTCATAACAGATCCAAATTAAGTAATACTAAATGTATTGTTTAGATTACATTCTGTATTAAACTTTGTACTATTTTCAGATCCATACAAAAAATATTCCATGCGAGGCATTCTCTACAAGTTTACTCTCTAGAATAAGCCAAAATTCAACAAGGTATGCCATTTTTGCTATAACTCTTTTTTTCTGAGAGGTTCCAAGTAGTGAAACCTGGAGGAATTGCATAAAAGACACTGAAGGACATTGTGTACTATTTTCAGATCTTTATTCATTACAGGTACATAGTTATGATTATTTCAAATTAGGGTTGTTGACTAATCCAAAATTAGTCATGTGAGACTAAAGTAAAGTTTGATGAAAATGCTAGTCTCTTGTTGTTAAAGTAAAGGAATGTTTGGAGGTATGTTATCATATACACCAGGTATATTACAGAGTTACAAATCATATTTGGATGATGAAATTGATGAGGGATTTTGGTTGAGGTACATGTTGGGTACATGGTTGAGACAAGTAGTTGATGAGTTGGCACATACATGAG
>SNQJ01S0046263.1:36060-65618 GCA_010110895.2 Picea sitchensis
TCGAAAGACCACTCTGAAGCCTGTTGCACTTGGATTTCCTTTGGAGGCTCCGTCGAAATTCAATTTGATAAAATCTTTAGGAGGAGAGGACCAATGAGAGGGGTTGTCCCTAAAAGAGTGATGTTGAGGAGTGGAGGGTGAACTCGGTTTTAACGTGAGATTCCATTTTTTCAAGATGCTTTGTTCTTGAATTGGAAATGATAGGTCTATTTCATTCCAATGTTGCATACTGATTGTTTCTATTATATTGGTGCAACTTCAGGTCTAGCAGTGTTTCCATTCATGCTGAATGTTCTGGAAGATTCTTTGATTCCTTTCCTTCCAGATTTTCTAGAGGATGAAACCGGGGAGTAACTTCCATATGCGGTTTAATATGGGTGATTAGAAGGCCACATCTCTCCACTCTTTGATAGTTGTTCGTATGCTCTCCCGCTTGTGATATGAAGTGCGCATGATAGATTCACATTGATACCAAACTTGGGTGTTGAAGGGGAAAATGTTTAGCAAGTGGTTTATCGATTCCGCCTCCTTCAAGCATAATGGGCATATGGAAGGCCCTGTGAACCCCATTTTCATGAGATTGTCCCAAGTGAATATGCTACCATGTGCCACCAACCAAAGGAAGATGTTGATTTTTGCCCAAAGCTTGAGTGACCAGATTTTGTTCCAA
Organism: Picea sitchensis; assembly: GCA_010110895.2. Taxonomy (NCBI): domain Eukaryota; kingdom Viridiplantae; phylum Streptophyta; class Pinopsida; order Pinales; family Pinaceae; genus Picea; species Picea sitchensis. The sequence goes on from SNQJ01S0046263.1 coordinate 36,731, forward strand.
ACTTTCCCAGGAGGGAGGATATTGAAATTTTCCTTGATGGCGTAAGCTTCTTAGATACTAAAAGTGCCCCTTAAAAAATGCCCCCGTCGCAAGATCTCCTCTTCTGGAAGAATGGGTATTTTACTGGTGTTGTTCAGGTTGTACCAGGGTTGTAAGTCCACGTGCACTTCGATGTGAAGGTCCTCTCTTGTGGATTTTCAACATCTCTAGGTGGCATCCAAAGAGTTGTCCTTCCAATAATCTGCCACTTTTTTCATCCTTGCTTGGGTAGCCGGGGTGAGGAAGGTTTCATCCTAGGCATCATGCGCTAGAATAGGTAACTACTTCCATGAGTCATTCCAGAAGAAGGTAGTTTGACCATTACAAATTTCCCAGAAGACATGATTGACCACTAAGCTTTGATTATGTTTGGCCACCATCCAAATCAAGGAGCCCGGGGTGTCTCTGTTCCATATGATGATGTTTCTTTCAGCTATGTTGGGTGTGTAATTTCTTCTCCAAATCTTGGCCCAAAGATCATGAGGTCTCTTCATCCATCTCCACCATATCTTAGTTCTCAGGACTTTTTTCATAGTTGACGGGTCTTTTATTCCTAGACCCCCTTGAGCCTTAGGTCTGCAAAGATTTTCCTAGCTGATCATCACCATTTTTTCCCTATTTTGAACTTCTGCCAAAGAAAGTTCCTTTGCAGTGTTTTGATGGCATTGAGAATGTAGCTAGGAGTTTCAAGGGCTAAGAAGGTGTATATTGGAAAGGCATGCAACACGGACTTGAGAAGGGTGAGGCAAATGGGAATATTGAGAGCACGGTAGGTCCAAGAGGAAACCTATTTCGAAAAGGAGGTGAGGAGACTTTCCTAGGAGCTATTTCTGAGGGCTTTTTTAAGGAGGGGGATACCTAGATATTTGGACGGAAGGGAGATTTGAGTGAAACCCAAGATTTCGGTAATGTGGAGTTGTATCGGCATTAGGGTGTTGAAGAAGAAGATCTGGGACTTGTCCTTATTAATATCCATTCCCAAAGCCTCACAAAAGGTTTGAATAATGGAGAGGATTGTTTAGGCCTCATCAACCATGGGGGAACCCATCATTAGAGTGTCATCAAAAAATTGAATGTGAGAGATCAGAGGATCTATGCCATGCAAGGGTAGTCCTGCTAGAGTTTGATTTGCTATAGCAGCTTGAATGGAGTGACTAAGACCTTCTGCCATGATAATGAAGAGGAACGTGGATAGAGGATCTCCTTGCATGATCCCCCGGGTGGGAGAGAAAGGGAGAGAAGGGACTTCGTTGATGATGATTGAAAAGAAAGCCGAGGAGGTGAGATTCAGGATCCAATTTACCTAGGAAGGGTCAAAACCAAAGGCTAAGAGCACTGAGTGCATGTAGGCCCAACTTAACTTGTCAAAAGATTTGGAAAGGTCAAGTTTTAATAACATACCTGGAGTGTGAGTCTTCTGTAAAGATTGGATAACTCCATGCAATAGGATGATGCTATCCAAGATTTTTCTTCCTTCCACGTACCCTGATTTCTCTGGCAAAATGATGAAGGGGAGGATAGGTTTGAGTCTCTGGGAGATCACCTTTGTTAAGAGCTTGTAGATGACATTGTAGAGAGCGATGGGTCAGAACTATTTGGGGTGATTGAATATCTCTTCTTTAGGAATAAGGGTGAGGAAGGTAGCATTAAGGGTCAGAAGGACTTGACCTGAGGCTCTAGAGTCTTCAATGATTTCCCACACCTCCTCCCTTACCATTTTCCAACAATTATGAAAAAAGTCTAAAGTAAACCATCTAGTCCTAGAGCTTTCCCCATAGGGGTGTCATGGAGTGTCTGATCCACTTCCTTGAGCATGATGGGCCATAGCAGAGCTGCATTCTCTTTCGCCGTGATTTTGGAAGGTATGTGCTACGTGACTTGTGCGATGGCTTGAGATCTATCCTCTTGAGGTTCCTTCAAGAGATATTGATAGTAGGTGACCAGCTCTGCTTCCATATCCTCATGAGAGTGGAGGGTTTTCCCATTTTCTGTGATCATCTGCGTAATGCGATTGGCATGTCTTCTTTGAATGGTAGACCTGTGGAAGAACTTGGTGTTTTGATCACCCTCCTTTAGCCATTGGATGCGAGAATTTTGCCTCCATAAGATCTCCTCTTGGGATTTCCTTTCCTCCATCGTTTGGCTCATTGTTGCTTCCTGTGTTTTGAGTTCCTCGTAGATTCCCTAATTGCGTATTAGGATTTGTATGATGCCCATTTTATCCGTTAGTTGTTTTTGGGATTCAAAGATATTTCCAAAGGTTTGTTTATTCCAAGCCTTGATCTTCTACTTGAAGTTTTTGAGTTTCTGCTGGAATCTGTACGTCTTGGAACCATATGATACATACACGTCCATCAACCAAGTGTGGGAATTTTGTTGAAAGTCCAGGTGGTTGAGCCAATATCGCTCTATCCTGAAGGGTTTACGTCCTAGAGTGACAGGAATGTCAAGCCAAAGTTGGATGGGCCAATGATCCGACCCATGGACATTGAGAATGAGCACTTCCAGTGTTGTGCCTTCCATCATGAGAGAATTAGAGATAAGTCATTGATCCAGCCGGAAAGCTATCTGATGGGTACCAATTCTTCGATTTGTCCAAGTGAAGATGCCATTTGTAGTTTCTATGTCAATGAGGCCTAGCTTGTCGATTAGGCCCTGAAATTTCCCAGACTTCGCTTCGATTCAACACGTTCCTTTTATTTTCTCATCCATATTACATATCATTTTGAAGTCCCCTCTGAGAATCCATTTGTTCCTTGAATTTAGGATGTCCAGTCCCTCCAGGTTCCTTAAGAAGGAATTTTTATCCCTTGGTGTGGCTGGTCCGTAGACATTTTTCAGGTATTCAGGATTGTTGGAGCTGATGAGTTGGTATGTGGTAGAGATGGACCATCTGGTTGTGAAAATAAATTCTAGGGTAACTGAGCTTGGGTTCCAAAGAAGTTTATCCATTTCTTTTGTTTCACATTTTGTTTCTTGAAGCATCATTATGTCCGGTTTTTCTGCTATGATAATATACTATAGTAGATTTTTCTTACTACGACCGTTGAGTCCCCTTATATTCCAAGAGATGAGCTTCATGATGAGGATGGGAAGGGGAGAAGGGGAAATCTATCAGATATGAGATGGATCTGACTAGATTTGACCATGAAGTGTCTTATCTCTTGATGGAGCTTGTTGGTTAATTTCCTTCCCCTTTTCTTTTCATCTTTCTGAGATTTGTGTTTCTCTTTTTGTGTATTTCCTTGTATGCCCAAACTCGAACAGGATCTAGCGGTGGATCCTGCTGTGGAGTTGAGGAAGACTTTGTGGACTTTTCTCAGTTGGTCTAGAGGGATGGTATAAATTTTCTGGTGCCGGTAATCTTGTTCTAGATGACCATGTCTACTCCCACTAGATCTTTCTCATCTAGATCCATTTATGCATCCCCAACTTCTATCTCTAAAGTTTCTATGTCTTTGGTGTTGGAGTTGGGTGGAGAAGTGGTTTGGACCATACCTGGGGTGTCCACAACTTTCCCTTTCTCTAGTTTTTTATTTGATTTCTCTGTCGGAGGGACCTGTGGGGCATCCATGTTATCTGGAAGTTGTTGCAAAGGCTCAAATTAATTTTTGGAGGGAAATTCCTTATTGGTCGGGCCTGCTTTTCTCCTTCCTCCTTGTCTACGTCTGTCTGCCACATGGATGATGACATCTTTGTTTGTGCTTGTTTCTAGGTTTTCGTCTTTGCTTATTATGTTGAGGGGGAAATCCTTGAAGAGGTGCCCAAGATCATGAAATTTTCTACATCTGAACAATATGTGTTCATATTTAATGGTTTGTAGTCAGTCCTCATCATGATATTCCAAAGCAATGGATCCTGGTAGCGACTTTGAAATATTCAGGTAAACACAAATGCACGCGTAGGAGGTATATCTTCATTAGTTTGTGGCCTCTGAGGATTTAACATATACTCCAATGGTATTGTCGATTCCAGCTAGTATCTCTTCCAACCATAACTCTTGCAGCAGGGAATAAAGTCTTATCCACACTGGGGCATGTGCAAAATCCTCTATTTCAGGGCTAAACTTCTCTGTCTAGAATCTCAAGAAAAGTCCCACCGAGTTGAATAAATAAGGTCATCCATACAAAATGTGATTCCTTTCCTCCAAATAATGCAAGATTATGGTGAAGAATCCTTTGGATCCCAGCTGGATATCGTAATGGTCTTTGGGCTTCCACCATTGTTGTATCCATTTTACCAACTCATGTTCAGAGAGACAAAGCCTTAGAAATTTTCCTACTAGGGTGTATTCTCTCATGTATTGCTTTTGTTCTTTGATCCTAGGTGTGCTTATGATGTACTTCGGGGCTTGCGGCGCTTACATAATACATTTCCCAGGTATCCAAGGATGTGTTGCACTTGTTGGGGTTTTCCCTGCATCTATGTCCATTTCTTTGTCCTTGAATGTGCCCTCAAAGAGGAGTTGTGAGCGTAGATCTAGAGGAGGTTCAAATGTTGGGCACCTGGAACCCCCTTCGGTGTTTCCATGCATCGTTGATTCAATGTAGGAGTTTCCTCATGGCCCTCCTTCGATGGGAATCATTGAGCCCCTTTAGGGGAGGCCAAGTGCACCAGAGCTAAAGAAACGCTAACCCTAGAGCCTGGACAAATATCACCTCTATTCATTTTAAATATTTTATTATTACTATTATTAATCGATTTGACATAATAATTAAACAACATGTAACATAGGATATAAAAACATCACATAAAACTTAAAAACATGTAATTAACCCATGACATAAGTAAATTATTTTAAGAGAATATTTCATACAAATTAAAATATATAGTCACGTACTTGATCCAACTCAACATATGTATCATCCTTATTATGTATATTCTTCTTCATTGAACTCGACATCTGTATCATCATCCAGTTCAGAAACGATGTTGAAAGGATTGATGATATCATCATTGTCATAAATGTCATTTTCGAGCATATTTTCATCGACATCGTCATCAAGAACTGCAATATTGTCTCCTATGTTGGGATCATGATCTTATTCGTCTTCTTCTTCTGTTTACCCTGCATGATCTTCCATCTCTGTCTGATCTGGCGAATAATCTTGTTCTTCAATATCATTTTCTACCTATACATGAGTATACTTAACTAGCCTTCCTCTTGGATCATATCTAACAAAAAATGACCAATCCCTCTCACCTTGTAACATTTGAGTAAAAGACATGTTCATATTGGCTTGGAAAAACATATCGATCATGTCCTCTTTCAAACATCGTTGTTTTAATCATTGGAAATTCATTGGCATGTTGAATAAAAATTCTTTCCTCATCGTGTTCATGCATTCGTAACCTATACCATTTGACGTTGAATATAACTAATTTGAAGGAATTAAAGTCACACTCAAGTATATCATTCAAATACCCATAGTATCTATTTTCAGATTCTCGGGGATGTCTGTCTCTCCTAGAGGAAACATTAGTGACGTGGAATACTATAGTTATCCCACTATCAAAAAAAATCCTGGTATCATCCAACTGTTTGATGCGAAATTTATGACCATTGCACCACATAGCATTGTGGCGTTTCAACTGCAATATGCCAGATATGTAAAAGATGCATTATCAATTAATAAATTAACACATAATTTATATAACTTGGAAAGTATCTGAAAAATACAGTACACATGTAGTCACATTAATATAATATAAAATAACTGAATAAAATGGGTGAATTTTCTTTCTTGTCCATCTTTCAAACCATATGCTAAATCAATTTCCCTTTGCGTAACATTGGAACCCCGTTACAAGGAGCTTCTCTAACCAATTCAGACATTCATTTCCATGATAACCTATCTCCATGATGTTGTTTACATCTTTCAATCCATACATTCATCCAGTCAAGATTGTTTACAATGTATAAATGAAGTGCATCCCAATCTTGAGAAACTAAATCAAAAAATCATTATAATTCACAAATATTAAATATTAGTTATAATGTCCATGGTAAATATTAACAATCTATGAAATAATAGATATTAATATATTAATGAGTATGATCATATACAAAAAAAAAATGAAAAATTATATGTATTAATTATATAAATCTCCACAATTATTGATATATTACCTCTCATTTTTTCCATTCTACCTTTCCCGAACATGTGCTCCTGATCTTCAATTTTTTTGATGGAGTTCACATCCCAAATGCGATCCACTGCATGCATAGTTGGCGCTGCTAATTTAGGAAGATATTATCTAATATACACCATGGATTGATATACCATATATCCCTCCACCATAGAACCCTCAGGACGTGCTCTTTGTCTAATCAAATCCTTCAGTGATTTCAAGTGCCTCTCCACCATCCACATTGACCTTGTGTGTACAGGTCCACAAATTTCAATCTCCTCAACTTGGTGTATGAGGTAGTGTTCTTGTGCATTGAAAAATGTTGGAGGTATATGTTGGAGTTACTTCACACACACCTAGGATTTCTTTTTCCTATTTTTTTTCCTTGTTTTTTAGTCATTATTAGTCATTATCCAGTCTAGTATATTTTAGGGGAGGATATTCCACCTGGAAAATATTCTCTTCAGTTGACACTTTAGTTTGACTAGTTGAGTTGAGTCTAGATGTTCCATTGGTTTTTTCACCATGAAACATTGGGATCATCACCATGCTAATGCGCACTTGCCTTGGGATCATCACCATACTGGCACATTACCCTTGATTCCTTGATCTACTCTTCATTACACTATGTTCAGTCAGTTAATTGAAGATTGGTTGACTATTTAACTCAACTAGGTGGCAGTTCACTCCCGTAATTGCCTAAGAGACTAGGTTAGGTGGCAATTCACTACTGTAACTGTTGGTGTGTGTCCAGATATCTCTATACCACCACTATGGCACATTGGTTCTCCTCCAGTATGCATTGATTGAGTTATACAGAGTATATCATGTGTAAATTATTCATTATTCATTACGGTTAATGAGAATTCTTTCATTCTTTCTCTCCTTCTTCTTCTTTCTCAATTTCTCTCTGCAAATGTGTGTAGTATTTTATAGATAGATATATTATGTGCATGTTCAACACATTTACATGGTATTAGAACCGATGGACTACTAATCAAAAGCTACACCAAAATGTTTTTGTAGGTACAAAAGATTGAAGACAGTGGAAAGATGGATTTCCAAAAAGAATTCATTATTACACCTTACAACTACTTTGCATGGAAGGAGAAAATAGTCATACCTCTCCGAACTAGAGGATTTTACAGGTTAACCTTGAATACAGACACAAAACCGACATCATCCATAGAAAAATCCAAGTACTTAAATCGAATGGATGAAGCATTCAGAACAATTTGTAGTCTTATTTCTCCTGATCTCCTTTTTCACATATCTTCCTGTAAGACTCCCAATGAAGCCTGGACCACCTTGGAATGGATATTTGGGAAAAAGGATGAGATGAGGGGACACAATATCCAATATTTATTTACAAAATTCAAGGATTTACTGTCTCAACTCAAATCTTTCGGGGTTGATAAATTTAAGGAGGAGAAAAAAAGATTGTTGGGAACTGAAGAAAAGAAAAATCTTTGTGCATGGATCTTCTAATTTAGTGCGCAGTACCCTACTTGATTATGAATCTCTGTGCTAAGAAAGAAGTCTGATCTGAATAAAAGAGATAAGATCTGAAAGATTTGTGCTCTGAGAAAGGTAAGATAAGTGAAAATTTTTGTTTCGAAAGAATGAATCTAGGAATGCTTGATAGATTTTTTCCTAGTCTGAAAACTAGGGCACAGCTAGAAGAAAGAAGATTTGATATGAGTAGATCTGATAAAAGTAATGAAAGATATGTTATTCCTATGAATAGAAAGAATGTTTGGACTAACAAATGGATGTAGGATCCTAGAAATATTTTTTTGCATGTTAGTTACTGTAATCCTAGTACGCAGTAGAGGAAAGGTTGGGGATCATTTAAAAGAAAGAGAGGATTAACTCTTTGTTACAGTTGTAGATGACCGGGCCATCTTGCTAAGGAATTCCCTAGTAGAATTCCTAGTTGTCTTTTCTATAAAGCTATGGACCATGAAGTTTTGTATTTCCCTAGAATGATTGCTAAAGTTGAAAAGATGAATATGAGACAAGAAAACCATGATACAAGCCAGGAAACTAAGGATATGATAGAACCCCAGAAAGAATCAGAGATTGTATTATTACAGATGAAAGATACCCTGAATGATCACAAAGACATTAACTTATCATAGATCTTAAAAGAGAATGAGCGTATAGAAACAAGAATAGGAGACTTCGACATAGACTGTGCTTTGGATGAGGAAACACAGGTTAATATTATGACAGAAAGAACTTGGGAAATTTTGGGAAAGTCTGCTATGGTTCTTTCATTGGGAGGAATATTAAAGGAAAATTGATAACCCTATGTGGAAGAATTACCTAGATACCTATGAGTGCACATGGAACTTCGACAAAGGAAAAATTTGAGGTCATTAAGTTTGTTGAGAACAACGCCCCGTCTTCTATTTTGCTAGGAAAGACCTGGATTGAGAAAGATCATATATGAAGGAAACGAGAAGAGGAATATCTAGAAAAGAAAAAGCAAGAACTAAGAGATTTCATGTCTAGGAGAATAGAGTACTTAATAGAAGAACAAAAGGACAAATCGAAGCTATTGGGGACTAGATATTTGGATGTTGAAGTTGAAAGAACACAGGAAGACTTGAAACACCTGTATGTACAAGAGAGTAGAGCACCTACTCCAAAAAGAGAAGACGTATTACCCTTGAATGACCCGCAACAGTGCGAAGTTACTATGCTAAGAGAAGATAAGAACAATAATGGAAAGAGGAACCCAGTGACTCAAATCATAGGGAAGAAAGCCAGAAAGATTAGCAAGAAGAAAGCAAGGTTAGAAAAATTGCAGAAATTTCCAGAGAGGACTTTGCAGAAAGAAGGTTTACAGAACTCAAACTTCGTCGGGATAACAGAATATCGAATATTGGCACTTCGCTACGGTGAAGCAATATGACCAGTGGAGGTGTCCCAACCATTACACTGATGTCTAGAATGTCTTGAACTGCAGTTATGGCCATAAATATCTCCATTAGACCGTTTGGACTGTGCCATAACAGATGGAATTGCATTGATTGAGGTGTTCCTACCCGTTGGAGGAATCAGTTATGATGTTAGATATTTATCCTGTCGAGTGTTTCACCAAGAACACTTTTGCAAACAATGATTATTCGAGCCTACGGAGAACTAGTGGATTTTCCATTGTGCCTATTGAGACCTCACCACCCGTTGAATATTTGATCACCAACTTGATATCGAGCGTGCATGTCGAGTGACTTCAATGAACTAGAGAAATATGTCGAAGAGATACTCATAGACCTCATGGCTGAGAAGGTCATGTCCACAGGAGTCCAAGCCTCATCGATGAGAGGAGTGTAAGAATCCCCGTCGACTTCTCATGGATCTGGACCATCCTAAACTGTGATAGAGAAATGAACCAAGCATCGTGATGAATTGGCGAATTCAAATCTCATCCCATCTATCCTGCCCGACTATATCCCACCTCTTGTTGGTGTGGTTAGTCATGATAGTGTCTCGAGGGACTTCGACTACACCGTGATCACTGTGTACCTCCCGAAGGGAATACTCCTAGATGGACCACAACTAGGACAGATAATGATGTTGAATATCAGTGACTTCAACTTGGGAGACCTCAAGAACCATGGAATGATCACACCGCATAAGTGTTTGACCAATAAAAAGGGGAAGAAGTTGAATATCATCCCCCAACCATGGACCATGGACATCGCGAGGTACACCATCCTAAACGTAATGAAAATACCCCACTTTGGAAGGCACCAGGAGGTTAACGCATGCATTAAACTCCTACTGTCGTGATTCCATGGCAGTTATCTATGGTTAGATAGATGCATCACCATAGATCTGGTGTTGATCCATCAAATCACTAGATTAAGCATGCAAGGACCAGACCCACAAGAATTTTATCCAGGGAAGACTGTAGATCGCACCCTAGTGCAGAAAATTAAAGATACCTATGGCGATGTGGAGAAGGGGAAGTGAGGCTACAAGTTAGCCTCCATTCAGAGTGTGCCTATCCTTCCAGTTGATCGTTGGTAAGCTAGCAAGGAAGAACAGACCCATGCAAGTCACGGGGTTTGTTGTTGACCTCGTGAGAAAGTGCATTGAAGGACTACAGATGAACTGGGCGAGCTACCTCGTCAGCCAGTTAGAGAAAGACTATCGCAAAGCTCAAGATCATGGCTATGAGTTTCATTTCAGTTGGTTGTTGATCCTCGTCACCTTTATTGCTTGGGAGATGTCAGAAGGTGTGACCTTCCCTGAGATTGAGCCGTCCAAACCCTTAGCTACGAAGTTCACTACACTCTGGTATTCGAGCGACATGGATAAACAATGGAAGTCAAATGCAGTGTTCCACACCTATTACCTGTAGTTGAAGAGGGCTATTGAGTCTTTCCCTTGTATGACGTCAAACACCCTACACAGTTTCAGACCATTTGTAAAGTTCCGCACAGATAGACATTTTATTTATATCACTGCGCACGCAAATGAAAATAAAGAAGAGCTCCAATATTATTATAAGGTCACAGAGGAGAACATGGAATAAATAACTAAGGAATGGCTTGCAGAGTTCCTTATACCAGTCGACCAGGAAGAACTATCCGATTCAGACCTCATCGGAAGTCCTTGTTGGACACACCTACCACACTTAGAGGGGGGGTGAATGAGTGTGGGGATCATTTTCCCAAAACTTCCCTCTTACACAAAAACTCCTTAGTTAACATTCAACATTTGCTCATTACTCATTTCTTTCATTTATAATCAGTTATATGTGAATACATATTAGCAACATATATCAGCAACATATATCAGCAACATATCATCAATACATCATCTCCACAAGGAACACAAAGTACACAAGATGTATGTACAATTTTTCCTTTTATTATAGACTTCAATCCGGGGGTTTTTAAGCAACAAATGAATAGAGTACAACTCTACAAGAGAACTAGAGATATATGCAAGACTCATATTACATTTTCAACACCAAATGAGATGAGGCAACAATCCTCAACAGATATCAATCTGTCAACATAAACAAGTGCATCAACCATGCACCAACCTGTGCCAAACAACTTGTAATCAACCTGTATCATAAACAAGTGCATCCAACCATGTACCAAGTATATACCAATAATATGTAAACTACTCATAAACAATTACTCATCAATATGTACCAACATCATCAACTATACACCTCATGTATGTTCCAACTCATCAACTGCTTGTCTCAACCATGACTAGTTTTTGGATTAGTCAACAACCCCAACTTGAAATAATCATAACTTTGTACCTGTAATGAATAAAGATCTGAAAATGATACAAAATTGTATTCAGTGTGTTTTATGCAATTCCTCCAGGTTTCACTACTTGGAACCTCTCATAAAAGGAGTTATAGCAAAAATGGCATACCTTGTTGAATTCTAGCTTATTCTAGAGAGCGACCTTGTAGAGCATTCCTCGCACAAAATGTTTGTTGAATTGATCTGAAAATGTTACAAAACATACTACAGACTTTACCCTAACCAACACATTTGGTCTCACTGAATTTGGATCTATTATGAATAATTTATGACATTGTTACCCAAAACACTTGTTTTTGACTAGTTTCAGGACTAGACACAAACCCTATTTTCCACGGAGTGTAACTCCAAAACTACAAAGACCCACAAGCTGAATGTTTTACCACATATACTTGGGTATGTTTTCTCAATGTAAGAGCAATTTTACAGTCTGAATCATTATAGAAAAAAAGTTATAGTGAAAATGGTGAGATGACCTGTAAATAACATACCTTAGAAAGCATCATCAAAAGAATTTATCCTCCCTTCAATTCCAGCCCTCTTTTCTTCACCTTCCTTCTGAAATTCGGCTTAGATATTCTTGGTTACCTTAGTCACCTATATATATTCAATATTCTCAAGTGTTCCACACCAAAAATGCTCAAGAATCTCTCACAAGAAGCTCTCCATCAATACTCCAAAAGATATTCTCATAAGAAGCTCTCCATTGATCCACAAAAATGATGATCTACAAGAGACCATTGCTATATTATTTATACTTTCATCCTCTAGGTCACTTAACCCATTTTTAGGTCACTTAACCCATTTCTAGTTCACTTAACCTATTTTCCTTATTTTAGGGTTAACCGCTTTCCATAAATAGAAATTTCTCCAATATTTTATCATTTAAATATTCCTTCTTGATTTTCTCATCTTACTTTATCATTTCTTGATTTATTTTTTTCACTTCTCTTTGTTATTTAAATAATGCACCTTGAATTTGTCACCTTACTTTATCATTTAAAGAATGATTTATTCTTTTAGGTCACTTAACCTATTTCTAGGTTACTTAACCTATTTTCCTTATTTTTAGGGTTAACCACTTTCCATAAATAGAAGGTTCTCCAATACTTTATCATTTAAATAATGATTTCTTCTTTTAGGTCACTTTGACTTCTTTGACCTTGGGGGCTTTTTGACTTCTTTTGACCTTGGGGCTCTGCTTCATGTGGGGGTCCTTCATCTTCATAAGGCCATAACTCTCAAACCATGAGGAGTTATGTGACATTCCACACACCGAAATGGTACACAAACACTATCCATCTAGGATGCTCACCAACAATTTCCTTTGATCTCTTCATCTCATTATTCCACATACAAGCATGGGTCCTCCAACCATTGGTTCTAGGATAACTCAACTGCAGTGTCTTCCCGGGTGAGGATTTCATCATCATAAGGATATTTTGGAGTTCATCCATTTGTGCACCTTATCAATCATGATAAGAAATGACATGATGGTCAAGGGGTCTCCAACCATTCTTCTAGGATAATCTCCAATCCTAAAGTGTCTTCCTACATGAGGGATTTCACCATAAGGGGACCACCTTGAGTTCATCCATTTGTGCACCTTATCAATCATGATAAGACAATAATGAGTCATCTATACACATTTTCCAACAATGCATCATATATACCAATGAAACCACATAACGATCTTATCTATCATGTGTCGTGAAACTCATTGATCCATTCTACTTATGCATTCTTTATCAAGGAAATTACATATTGCATAATATATCAATTGATCAATCAATCAACTTTGACATCAATCAATCAAACCATTGGCATATAATGACAACACATGATTCAACACCCCTTTGGCATTGATGGTAATACCAACATTGATGTCAACATCAATTACCACTATTGATGTCAACATGTAGATAAGGCATGCTCTCTATCAATAGTCACATTGACTATCTATCCCCATCAATAAACATCAATCACATCAATGTGATTAACTCTCACCCTTGCCATCAATGGAAAAAAGGGCCATTCTCATCTTGGGGTTTCTCCCTTGCTTGAACTCTCCTTAGAGCTGCTCCCCCTGTCTATGTGCCTTTGGTCTTCCTCTAAATAATATATCTCCTTTTGAACAAGGGATATCACTGATGTAATGTTGAAGATACATCAACATACTCCCCTCAAGGGACCATTGTCTCGAACTATGCTCATGTGCTCTTTCTTCAAGTATAGGATCTTTTCTAGTATGCATCCTATAAATATCTCCTCCTAGAACATGAAGAAGAATGAATCTTCCTATGGGTATGTCTCCCCTATATTTTGCACACAAGATGAACATTGCATACCATATGATGATCCTTGGACCGTTTCATGCATCAAACTCATGCTATACCAAGTATCATGAAGTAAAGATATGTCAACAATGAAATAAATAATTTAGAGCAAAATATCAACCAAGTACATCCTCTGCATAAAATGTGTTCTCATCATGCACAACACTTATGTACATCAACATCAATAATGTGCCAAAAGATATCATCCAGAATGCATCCATCATATGCATTTATCAACATGCCAACATGTGTATCTACCAATATGCCAACCATAGTTCCACCAATATGCTAAATCCCAGGTGTATCTACCAACATGACAAACAATGTATTATATCACTCATGATGTTCTAATTGCGAACCAAGTGCCACACCGCTATCTTCCTAAACAAATGCCAATTGTTGTGATGATCAAGTAGTTGTACCAATGGTGTAGTATCATCAAGCATGTGCCATCTATGAGTGTACCAAACATGTACATTAGCACGCACCAATACCATACTCTCATGGGGTTAGTACCATGCATCTGAGATTTTATTTTACATAATCCAATAGATGAACACTAAACCTACAACAAGGTGTTAGAACCTCGCAATGAAACAATGTCGTGACTGCAATGTAGTGTTATACCATCACATCAAGCTCCAATCCATGTGCATAGCCTTTTCTCAAGGCTACTCAGTATACATACGCGGGTTCCACGACAACATCTCGCTAGATGGACTCCTATACAAGGTCAGCTTGTGTATATATGTGATTGATACCATTGTCACTGCTGTATTTCTCAAGAGATGACTTACTTGGAGATTCTCTTTAGTTCTCATTCCCTGTTCTGGCTACTTTGTCTTTTTCACCCACTTATGTAGATGTCCCCTGCTTTCCTAACCTGAGCTCGGTGCATCCGTCTTTTCAAAGGTGTCTCCCTTTTTTACTTCATTCTTTCTTCTAGACATGCTATATGAAGTTCCTTTTCATCATGGACTTTCTTCTTGTGTTCCAACACTCATGGGATTTGTGCCAACCACTACAAATGTAGCATCTCATAGTGTTGTATGCTGAATAGCAATGTGTCCTACTTGATTCACATCTCCAACACCTTGTGGAGTTATAAAATCTTCCATTATATCTCCTTTCATAAGATTCACATTCAAAATTCCTAGACCATATCCATTACATGAATAACAATGCCTACATGAAAAATAATTTCATACCTTTTCTTTTGCATGTCCCAAGAATAGATTCTTGCTTGTTCTTTTGGAAATTTTCTTTGCTCTAGTAGATGGTTGCTTTGCAACATTGTCTCCTTATTTGATGGACACTCATGCTTCTTTGAGGTTTTTTTCTTCAGCATGTGTATCTTCCTCTTTGTATCCAAGACCTAATTTATCACATGATGATCTTTGACTTTCCAAGATCTCATCCAAGATCTCGTGAGCTATTCAAGAATTTGTTTGACTTTTACACCTTCTTTCTAAGGTCAACAATTTCAGCTTCTAACTTCTACAACATGACTCTTCCTTTCATTTACTATATTGGAATCTTCAATAGTTCCTCTATTTTTTTGGATTCTTCAATTTGGGTCTTGAGATGAACAATGGTTTCAAAATTTTTGTTTAATCTCTATCATCTACATTCATATCTTCTTTTCCATTCTTTAGTCTTTGATCTCTCTTCCCTTCTCTCTAATAGAGTCTTACTCAGCTTCTCTTTGATCCTTTGATCATTTTCTTTTAACTTCAGATGTGCTCTTAGACTTCTCCTAAGAAACTTCTTAGTGTTATTTTGAAAGATAGTTATAGTCTATATAATAATGATCACTTCTATATCTATATAAACCCTCTTCTGGAATCCCTTTTGAAGTTTTAATAGATTTCTCATTCTTTTTTCACATGAATACACACACATCAAACTTTACACAAATCAAGTTTTCAAGATCTTTCTTCTTCACTTGTAGAGAAAAATTCATCATCATCATTGTAATCAAGGGTTTTGAGGTCTCTACCTTCATTTGAAATATCTTCATGATCTTCTTTTGCCAACATCAACACATAATTCTTCGCCTTCATTTGAAATGTCTTCAAGATCTTCCTTTGTGCCATCAATACTTGATTCTTATCTTTACTTGAAATGTTTTAAAAATCACGCTAGAAATAATGCATTCAAGAGTTTTGGAGATCTTTTACCTTTGGGGTGATCTTGGATGGAGGATTTCAATCTTCTTTTATCCTTCTTTTCTTTGATGTTTCTCTCTAGCTTTAGCCATAGATCCCATGGAGTGTATTGTCCCATGCTGTCTTTGATAGGGCTTGAGAGTCCACTAAGAATGCCCTTGAGATCCAATGCATCATCATTCTTCTTTCCTTCCCTTTGAGCTCTAAACTTTGACTTGTTCTTCAATGAACTAATCCACCACCAATGAAGCTGCCTTCCAAATGTTGCTCCCATTGTCTTTTTAAATGTAATCTCATCTATATTTTCCCTCCAAGTAGAATAGTTTTCCTCATCAAGGATTGAACCCCTAACACATTTGTGTGTGTCTATGGATCTCCTCCTTCAACTTTTGTTAAGGCTTGTAGTGAAGGCCCACTCTAATACCAATTGCTGGACACAACACCCCTACCACACTTAGAGGGGGGTGGAATGAGTGTGGGATCATTTTCCAAAAACTTCCCTATACAAAACCTTAGTTAAAGCCTCAACATTTGCTCATTACTCATTTCTGTCATTTATAATCAGTTATATGTGAATACATATGAACAAAATATATCAACAACATATCATCAACAAATCATCTCCACAAGGAACACAAAGAACAAGATGTATGTACCATTTTTCCTTTTTATTATGGACTTAAATCAGGGGGTTTTTCAAATAACAACCTAATAGGAGGCCAAATCTACAAGAGAATTATATCTATATGCAATACTTATCTTGCATTCTCAACACCAACCTAGATGAGGCAACAATCCTCAATGTGATATCAATCTCATAACATAAACAAGTGCATCAACCATGCAACTAACCTATTGCATAAAACAACTTGTAATCAACCTGCATCTATAAACAAGTGCATCCAACTATGTACCAAGTATATACCAATCATTTTTAAACTAATCATAAACAATGACTCATCAATAATTAATCATCAATATCTACCAACATCATCAACTATATTGACCTCATGTATGTATCAACTCATCAACTGCTGCCTCCACCATACCAGTTTTTGATTAGTCAACAACCCCAACTTGAAATAATCAGAATTTGAATAAAGATTTGAAATGATACACAATGTTATTCAGTGTGTTTTGTGTAATTCCTCCGTGTGGCACTACTTGGAACCCTCTCTCAAAAGGATTTATAGCAAAATGCCATACCTTGTTGAATTTTGGCTTATTCTAGAGAGCGACCTTTGTAGAGCGTGCCCCTAATGCACATTTATTGACTTGATCTGAAACTATTAACTTGAATTCCTATATATATATTAAGAAAATTCTAACCAACACATGTTGGACCCACTCTAAATTTGGATCTGTTAGGGAGAAGTTGTGACGTTTTTAATTCAAACACTTTTTTTTACCAGCTGTGGACTAGCTACAAACCCCATTTTCCACGGAGAGTGTAAAATACAAAGACCCAAATAAGATGAATGTTTTACCACATATACTTGGGTATAAGCTTCAATGAATAACAATTTCATGGTCTGAATCATTATATAAAAAAAGTTATAGCTTAAAATGGTGAGATGACCTGTAAATAACATACATTAGAAAGCATCATCAAAAATTTTTATCCTCCTTTCACACCCTAATCTCTTTTCTTCACCTTACTTATGAAATCCAGCTTAGATATCCTTGGTTAACTCAAGACACTCCATATATCTTCAATAATTTCTGGCGTTCCACACCAAAAATGCTCAAGAAGATTTCACAATAAGCTCTCCATCAATAATCCAATAGATATTCACAAGAAGCTCTCTCCATTGATCCACAAAAGATGATCTACATGAGACCATTGCTATCTTATTTATAATTTCATCCTATAGGTCACTTAACCCATTTTATGTCACTTAACCCATTTCAGGTCACTTAACCTATTTTCTATTTTAGGGTTAAATCCACTTTCCATAAATAGAAACTTCCAATATTTTATCATTTAAATATTCCTTCTTGATTTTCTCTCTCATCTTACTTATCATTTCTTGATTTTTTTTCACTTCTTTATTATTTAAATAATTTTTTTTTTTTTTTTTTTTTTTTTCTTTATCATTTAAATAATGATTTCTTCTTTTAGGTCACTTAACCCATTTCAGTTACTAACCTATTTTCCTTATATTTTGTGGTTAACCACTCTTCCATAAATAGAAGGCTCTCCAATACTTTATCATTTGAATATTCCTTCTTGATTTTGTCACCCTACTTTATCGCTTCTTGATTTTGTCACTTCTTTTATTATTTAAATAATCCACCTTGACTTTTTCACTTTACTTTATCATTAAAATAATGATTTCTTCTTTATGTCACTTTGACTTCTTTGACCTTGGGGGCTTCAAGCTCTGCCCTTCATCTTCAGAAGGCCATACAACTTCAAACCATGAGGGAGTTATGTGAACTACATACCACTGGAATGGAATGACAAACACTATCCATCTAGGATAGTTTCACCAACAATTTCCTTTGATCTTCATCTCATTATTCCACATACGCTATGGTCCTCCCACCATTCTTCTAGGTTAACTCTGCTAATCAGAAAGCGCCTTCCCCGTGAGGGATTTCACCATATGGGACCACTTTGAGTTCATCCATTTGTGCATCTTTTATCAATCATGATAAGAAAATGATGAGACCAAGGGTTCTCAACCATTCTTCTAGGATATCCCAATCCGCAGTGTCTTCCTTCAAGTGAGGGGATTTCACCACAGTAAATTCACTTTGGAGTTCATCCATTTGCGACCTTTATCAATCATGATAATACAATAATGAGTCATCTATACATGTTTCCAACAATGCATCATATAACAATGAAAACACATAATGATCCATCTTTCATCATGTATCACGACACCCATTGATCCATTTCTCATCTATGCATTCTCATCAAGGAAATTACATTATATTACATCAATCATCAATCAATCAATCCTTTGGAAATCAATCAATCAAACCATTGCCATCAATGACAACATGATCCAATACCCTATGGTTACTCGTGAATAGTATGATGCACCCAACATTAGTAGAAGGAAGAAGAAGGAATATGTACAGGAGTTGAACGACACATCAGAAGATACTGCTTTAGAATCACCCAGAGGGGGAGGTGATTTGGCAGACAAAGAATAAGACAAAGGAGCATAAGAAAAGTAGAATAAAGGTGAAGTAACAATCACTTCAGGGACTTCTCGATGAAGTTTTCTGAGACATCCAAGAAAGAAAGGGTTCCCACTAAACCTACATCACGAAGAAGTCAAAAAGCCAATAAACCACAGATTCGTGATCAGGCTCACCATGGATGACATCGACTCATCATTTCTTCTCGTGTCAGATACCTTGGAAGATATTTTACAGTGCAGTGAAGCTAAGCAAGAAACCATATATGATAGAATTGAAGCAGAACTGAAAGGGTTACAACAAGCCCTCTACACAACAAGCCCTCTACTCTAGCCGCACAGTGTCTACTACACCTCCATCATCAAAAGGAACAAAGTTTGGAGATGAGTCAGCCTAGTCAGCATTTAATAGGAAGATGCGACTAAGCTCACTTTGTCGGGTCCAAGGAAAGAGAAAGCCACAAAGGCCCCCGGCAAGCACAAGAGGAGGCTTTCATAGATAAACGCTGGGTTACGCTAAAGAAGAAAAGATGACATCCAAGCCAAGTTTGTAGAAGATAGAGCTGGATCCGGGGGAAAAGGAGGAAAGATGTCAAAGCAGAGAAGATTGGAGGAAAGAAGCAGCCACCGTGAGCACTTCACTGTGGATGGGATTAGAACAGTGGAAGAAGACCTAGAAGGGATCAAGTGGTGAAGCTTACCGGGGCTTCATTAAGCATATCCAAATGTAGAGTATCGTAATCTGAGTTACAAGTGCTGCTACACTCCACGAAGTGCGAGACCGTGAGAGAAGAAACTCGAGCTGCAGGGTCCAAAGAATCAAAGCATTGGCCTTAGAATGCAAATAAATCAACATTCGAAGTGCATAGACTTACGAGCACCTCATAGAGAACCTTGAACTAAGGAAACTGGATTCACAACTCCAAGAAGCAAAGAAAAAAGAAGCGACAGTAAAAGCATAGTTGAAGATGTTTTCTGTAATATAGAGGATGAAAAGGTCCCAAGAAAAACACACGTCTCAACAACAAGTCCATGCCATATAGAGTAAATTCATGGAAGTGACTCTCACACTCCAAAATTAATGCAGGATGAAACTTGCACATTTTTTGAGGAAAACGAAGGACGAGGTAACTAGAACAAGTATTCACAACAGTAGAACAATTCTTGGAAGGACCTATCATGGAGAAGACTATTCAGGAGTTCACCGAGCAAGAGGCTCGAGTGAAGAAGCTCGAGGCAGTTCAAGCTAAGCTCGAGGCCTTTGAGGAAGTTACCACATCAAAGTGACTCGAGACGAGTCAGGAGTGTTGGGGGCTTGTTGGCCCTTGACTAAGTTTTGAAAACCTTGGACTGTTTGACCATTTTGACTTTGACGTGGTCAGGTCGGAAGGCAAAGGCATGGGCGGAGATCATAGATCTTGGCCCATTTTTTGGGTACATTTTGGGTTTAGGTTTTAACGGTATGGGATGTTGGACCATTGGTTTACCCATATTTAGGCCCATTTTGTAATGTAAAAATAAGTAACTATGCAGTGTATGAAAGGGATCAAAGTTGGATTTGTGCAATATATGTAAAGGTTTCAAAGTGCGATTAGATGTGAAGGCTCTGTGCATACTATATGAGACCTGCAGAGCTACGTGCAAGTAATTGTAAGAAGGATTTGTGCTTGAACCTGTAGCCTGTGGAAGGAGGATTTGGAGAGGTGCTGTAGATCTCTGTCCTATGTGGAGTAGGGTTTTGATGTTCTATGCATGTAAGAAGATTAACAAGACAATAAAGAAGAAGAAGAGTTGGTGGGCTTAGCCCCCACACCGGGTGAACCATGTATATCCCGTGTTATGGTTGTTTCAGGTTCTTTATGGTTGTTATGTGATTGTTGTGATAAATTCTTAGTGTTGTGATCTGTTTGTTAGATGCTTATAGTGTTGAACAATGTGAATGAATGTCAGATCTGATATATTTCTATGTGTTAAGTGCTTGGATGTATAGGGGATCTAGCTGAATAATCGCATTGTTATGTAATCGGCTCTCAACTCACATGTGGATTAGTTAAATAACACTGATGAATTAACTGCTAAGTTGTTGCTATTGTAATCACAGACATGTTCCCCATATTGTGGTGACACTCCTGAGTCTTGCAACCACCCCCTACCCTACTCTAAATGAGACTTCGATTCCGGCTTCATTGTGTGTTGTCGAAGGGTCGGTAGTTGTGGTTTTGTTGGCATTGTTGAAGTGTTGAACCCTGGTTCCATTCAGGTCCCAACATATCCAAATATGTTAAGAACCAACATCAATATAACATAGAAAAACCTCAAAATAAGTACTCAACACCTTGAAAGAGAGATAATTTCAGATAATAAGCCTCTTCGAGGGGAAACCTCTGATACACACCACATAAATGTCTCAAGTACAAGATGATTCCACCGAAAATGTCTCCCTTGGTATATATAGGAGACTAGGAGGTACACCATAACCAATGGACTCAAGCCGACATAAATAAAATAACATTACTAATGTACAAGCCCCAATTAAGGGTAATGAGCACTATTTAGGCTTTAACATGCCCCTCCCCTTTGAGACAAGTGTTGTCCCAACACTTGAGAGTAACTCCTGGATGTTTCAGAGTAAAAGCATATTCCATCTTCCCAAGTGGAATCTTTCAGTCGGTAGTTTCCTCCATTTAACGATACCAAATGGATCTATTCCTCGCCTAGTGACTTTGTGTCAGTGATGGCTTCAGTTCCAATATGATTTTTCCTTCCTCGCTAAGTTCCGGCAATATAGTTTGAAATGGGATATTGTCACCTATAACCTTTTTAAGCATGAAACATGGAACCGGGTGTACTCGTGAAGACAAAATCCAACTTGTATGCCATAGTACCAATCTTTTGTAACACCTTATAAGTGCCATATTACTTTTGTGATAATTTATTATCCTTTTTGGATTTCTTGAGGGATATCTTTTTGTATGGTTGTATTCTTTAAAAACACCCAATCCCCACTTCAAAACTTCTTTTCACCATGTTGATCTGTTTCATGTGATTTTGTGCCATGGTCAAGCTGTCCTTACTTGAGAACTTTTGTTGATGCTCGGGATGATTCTTCCCAAAAGAATTCCTTCTGACCCTATGGTAGGTTTTCAAAATCCCAAGTTCCCTCCTACACTGAGAGGTGCAATCCCAACAGTACCTTTTGTTTGAGGTGGGAGTTCTTACATAAATATAATGCATCTTTGTACCATATTGAATCATTTTTCCATGTAATGTATTTGATGCACTAGAATTCCGCTGCAACCTTTGAATGAGAGTCCACACTCTTTCATCACTCTTCCATTCATCCCTTTCTTCTATTATCCGATTGGGTTGGATTATCAAGATAGCATAGAGAAAGGTCTTAACATCTTAATCCTTTCTTGAGAGCGCATCTCACACAACATTTTTGCTTCCCTTTTTATAGATAATTTCAAAAAAGATCATGATAGTCTAAATACTTCTTGGTTACCCATTTTTTTTGTTGTTCTTTTGAAGATAGTATTTGTTCCCAGAAGTGCTTTTGGGAAGACTATCATGATTTGTTTGGACTCCTGAAGTGCCTACCTATTAGGTGTGTGTGTAAGGATCATTTCTTCAATGCATGTAGTAATTCCATCATTTCCTTCTCCTAAATTTGTTTGTGTAAGTCATTTCCTATGAGTGGTCGACTTCAAAAGCCATAGCCTTCCTTCTTGCATTAGACAACACCACTCATTTCCCGAGCCATCACATTCCACACAAAGGTTTTTGTGAAGTCTGAGTGGTCAAGACAAGAAATTTTCACATCACCCTCTTTAAGTTGTTCAAAATATTTAGGCTATTCTTCTGATCCATGAAAATGCATCCTTCTTAGTTAGTGTGTCAAGAAGGTGTTGTTATTCTTCCATAGTGTCAACAAACTTGTGGTAGTAACTGTCAAACCCAAAAATCCTCTAAGATTTCAATGTTTTGGGAATCAACCATTCCATCATGGTATTAATCTTGTTAGGGGTCTACCTTGACACCTTCATGAGATACAATACATCCAAATACTCTACCTCCTTCACCCCAAAGAAACATTTGGATGGTTTGGGTATATAGTTGTTGCTCCTTGTGTTTTAGCACCTTGTCAACATGTCTAACACGATCCTCCCAAGACTTGATATAGATTATTATATCATCAAAAATACTAACACAAATAGTTTTAAGGAACGGCTTGAAAATGTATCAACTTCAACCTTTGGAATGTAGAAGGTGCATTTGTAAGGTCAAAAGCATGACCAAAATTTATAATGGCCTTCAAGTGAGTTCAAAATGTTGTTTTGGATATCTTCTTCCTTCATTCTAATCCTATGATACCCTGAACGTAAGATCAAATTTTGTAAAATATATTGATCCATGTAGTTCATCTAATAATTCATCAATGGAGGGAATGGGGAAATTATCTTCACAGTGATCTTGTTGAGATATCTATAACCTGGACACATACCACCATGAGCCATCTTTCTTGGAATACCATTACCACCGTGTAGAGTAAGAACTTTGGCTAGGTCTAATAATTACATCCTCTAACATTTCTTCAACCATACCAATTTCACTCTTCACATTAAGGTATCTCAGACGGCCTCGATGTTAGGTGGAACACTTTCAAGAATTAGGTGAATATCATGATCAAGTGATTTTGAGTGGGTGGAAGACCTTTGAATATATTCAACACTTTGAATGTAAGCGACAATGATCCCTTGAGATCTAGAGGAATATGGCTTAGATGTTTTCTGAACATCTAGTGAGCATAGTTGTGAAGAACACCTTGATGACCCTTTTTCAATAATTTTGCACATGTCATCGTATTATCACCTTACTAGGTTTCCTAGTGATACCTCTTTTAACTCAAATTCTTTCCTTCCAATGAAAATTTCATGAAAAGTTCTTGAAATTAAAAGCCATTATTCATAATGATTGTAACCATTGATCCTAGTAACATCAGCACCACCCATGGGTATAGAAACATTGGACTATTCATTACATATTCCCAATAGTAAGATTGATCTTAATTCATTTTCCTAAGCAATTGATAGTTCTCCATCTCATAACTACTTGAATTCCGTGACTGATATACAAAGCAATTGAGAGCTTTGGCTAATTTAGAGTGAATGAAATTTATGAGGTACTACTAGAATCAATGTACTACCTTTTTCTTTTTTGATATATCCTTCAATCTTGAGGTGGCTTTGAGTGCTAATTCTAGCCAATGCATTACATGATATCATGGAGTCAACTCTTCGTTTAGATTGCTTCCACGCTTTCATCTTGAGATGGTTCTTGTTCCTTACTTCTTCTTCTGTTCTTCTCTCTTCACAATCTATGTAGAATAATTCTCTTTCTCACCACACTTTATGTCCCTTTTACCATACTTGTTGTCACAATTAAAGCATAAACCTTTTTCTTTTCTTTCCTCCAATTTTGTGGTGTCAACCTTGTAGGTTAAGGTGTTTTTAGAAGAAGGAGCATTATTCAAAACCCATAGATGTTAGGATTGGTCTTTCTAGTAGACATAGCCATATTTTTACTTTCAACATTTCTACACCTCCTAAATGATTCTCCAATGATTTGGGTTCCAAAGGAGAAACCCTCTTCATGTTGAATGTTATCCCTAAAGTTCTTATGAATAATCAATCAAGTGCTCATCCGAATATCTATTACCTTATGTCCAATCTTTGTGCCCTCAATGTGCTTTGTAATTGAACCCTTTGTTTGAGATTTATCAATTGGCTAGCAAAGAAGGTATTGCTCCTTGTATCCCCATAGTGTGCTATCATTTGTTCCTTGAAAATTGTCCAAGTGACTTATGATTTTTGTGAGAAAAAATCCATCCATACCATATAAATTGATTGGGTTCTTAATATAAAGAAGCACTAGACCTTTTGTGTATGTGGTACATTATGTAGATGAAATAATTGCTCCATCCTAAGTATCCATGTGATTGGGTCCTGCCATCAAACTTCCTCATATCGATCTTAGGAACGTGGTTGGTCTTCAACCCAAAGTTGGATTTTCTCCATTCTTGATTCATCTTCCTTGAGTCCTCATCATGAATTTCATGGGATACATTTTCACTTGCAGGTGTCCTCTCTATTAGGAAAATTTTCAATCCTTCCATGATCTCCCTTTTTAAACCATCCATCTTAGTATACATTATTGGCTCCAATTTAGCTTTAGTTGAATCCATCATTCCTTGTAGTTCATCTTTTGTCACTGTCTTCTTTTGTAATTCATTTATGTCCCTACGCGTTTTTTCACCTTCATAAAGAGTCCAAGTAGGACTGTATGGAGGCTTATTTGGTGTATAAGTTCCCTTTTTGGGTGTCATGTTGACCAAGTATCACTTTTGAACCTTGATTTTGAGGTGGTTCTGCTATAAAATCTTTCTTCTATTGTATCTCCAAAGTTTCGGCCCTTTTGGGTATGAAAAATTGTTTTTTGTAGTTCTTTGATATTTTTTCTCTGTAATGCCATAGTTCTGATCAAAATTGGATGTGCCAAGTGGAATTTACAGTAACTTCCCCACAACTTGTTGATTTTTGGCCTTTCCAGGATATCTCACTTGCATAGCATGCCTCGCACAAAATAATTGATATAAAATTTTGAAACTCATACCAAAAATATTACGGACTTTCCACTATCCAATGAAACCATTCTCACTCAATTTGGATACTCTAGGAAGAAGTTATGATTGTTTTACCCGGAACACCTGCTTGAGACTAATCAATAGGACTAGTCAGATACCTTATCTTCCACAGGGTGTATCTACCAATGTAAGATGACCCAGAAGCTGAATGTTTTACCACAAATACCTTACGAACTTATGTGAATAGAATCCAGATTTCAGGGTCTGGAACGTTGCAGAAAATGTTTTATAGCGAAAATTCTGCAATGACTCAATTCAAGATCATTCCAAAACCCTATCTTACACAGGTTGTATCTCTGAAAGTGTAAGGCCTCAAGAGATGAAATTTTAACCCAACGTACCTTGATCCGTCTACTAAATATCCTCCAAGCCATTCCTTTCGAAATGTTGTAGAAAACAAGTTATAGAGAAAATTCCAAGGTGTCTCAGATGTAGCAGCGAAAATCCAAGACCTTGAGCTCTGATACATTGTGTTAAGAACCAAATATTAATATAACATAGAAAAACCTCAAAATAAGTACTCAACACCTTGAAAAAGAGATAATTTCAGACAATAAGCCTCTTCGAGGGGGAAACCTCCTTATACACCACATAAATGTTTAAGTACAATATGATTCCAAATGAAAATGTCTCCTTGGTATATATAGGAGACTAGGAGGTACAATTACAACTAATGGACTCAAGTCGACATAAATAAAATAACATTACTAATGTAATAATCCCCAATTAAGGGGTAATGAGCCACTATTTAGGGCTTAACAAAATATGCCTTTGGTGTCTCTGAAGTAGAATTTTTCCATATTGGTAGTCATGATGGTGTGCATGTGGAAAAAAAACAATTGAAGCAATGAAAGATTGGACTTTCCGTAAAACTCTTAAAAGTTTAAGAGGTTTTCTTGGTCTCACTAGTCATTACAGGAAGTTCATGAGGAACTATGGTAAAGGCATCATAGTAGTACTCATTCAAAAAGGATGACKGTTSGCTTTTACCAGCAAACAACTCTGTGASAGACAGTTGGGAAAATCCACTTATGAAAAAAACATGACGGATGTATTACATGCTATGGATATTTGGAATCCATACCTACTTGGGAAACATTTCCAAATTAAAACCAATCATCGTAGCCTGAAATACTTCCTAGAGAAAAGGATATATTCCCCTAAGAAACAAAAATGGGTCACCAAAATGTTGGGGTATGACTATGAGATAATTTATAAGAAGGGTAAGGAGAATGTGGTAGAATACACTCTCTCTTAGCATTAGGTCCCTCTTTTCACTCTATTTCATAGTATTATATTGGTTGAATAATGTTCATAAAGAATGGCTAACAAATCCCAAGATCCCTAGCGTAATCCAACAACCTCGAATTCAACCCCATGCATATCAAGGCTACACTTGGGAAAATGAAGAGCTTCACTATAAAGGATGTATTTATTTGAAAAATAAATTAGTATTTAATTCAAAAGTGTTATCCGAACTACATTCTTTTCCCATAGTATGTCATTTTAGGTTTCATAAAAAATATGAAAGGATCAAATGTCCATTTTCTAGGAAGGCATGAAGAAGGACATATGCACCTTTATGGAAAAGTGTGACATTTCCCAATGAAACAAGGGATATATAGTGAAACCTCTAGATGAAATCCAACCTTTACTCATTCTTCCAGTTGTATGGACTGACATTTCTATGAACTTTGTTGTGGGGTTACCAAAATATAGCAATAAATATATAACCATGGTTGTGGTTGATCACATTTCCAAATATGTTCACTTTTATGCTCTCCAACACCCCTTCAAGGCCTATATGGTCACTCAATAATTCATGGATAATATATTTAAACTCCATGGAATGATGCACTCGATTGTGACAGATCATGACCCCACCTTTACTAGCAATTTTAGCAATAATTGTTTCATCTCCAGGGCACTCAATTGAATCTCAACATCATATATCACCCTCAAACTGAAGATGTCAATGAGTCCTTGGAAGCATATTTGAGGTTATTTACTTCAAAGAGACAATCCCAATGGGTCCAATGGGTCCCTCTATCCAAATGGTGGTATAATACAACTTATCATGGTTCCACTCGAATGACTCCCTTTGAGGCTATCTATGGCCAAAATCCCTCATTAGTACTATCCTATTTACTAGGAGTCTCCAAGGTGCAGGAGGTCGATAAAACCCTCACAACTCAAACTGACATTCTCCACACTATTAAGGATAATCTATTCATGGCTCAAATCCAAATGAAGCATCAAGTTGATTATCAAGTAAACGAATGTGGTTAGGGCTTGTTGGGCCTCTAATTTTGAATATGGATTTTTTAAGGAAGAATGAATGCATTGGTGAGGAGGACAAGGTGTCTAAGAGAAACCAAAGAATGTAGATATGAGTTGTGGAACATAACACAAAGGTCGTTAGGAGCAACAAAGAGCATTGAAATTGGAGGATGAAAAGGACCAAGACATGAGGTGAGAACTCAAGTGATTGATGAAGAGGTGGTGAAAGGAGGATGCCGCCTACCCAAAGCAAAGGGAGAAGACTACATTCTTCATATCAATGGAATAAGGCCCCTTTTAAAAAAAAAAATTATCTTCTGTTTATATGGTGATGGTGTTGTGTTTTTCTAATATGTAACAATGTTAAGGAATGAGATTGCCTTTTATTTTATTTATATTACACTTGCAAGTAGAGTAGTGGAATGGAATGGAATAGTTTATGTTTTCCCTTTAATGTTTAACCATAGGTTCTGGCAAGTTAATAATGATTGAGAAATCCCATGCATAATGTGCATAATGAGGATCAAAATTATCTAGTTGAGTTAGTCCAAAAAATTAGAAACTTGTCAATTTGTGTCAAATACACAAGTGAGATCTCTTTGTGAGTCGTAGTGTTGTTGAGGGAAAATAGACCTTAGTTTACTTCCTTTGGTAAATGACTTGAAAATGAAATCAAATTAACCAAAATATTCTAGGAATAATAATTAAAAGCAAGGATATGTAAGTGCAAATTAAAATACAATTTTTCCCCAAAAAAAAAAAAACTTAA
>SNQJ01S0046264.1:1210-25007 GCA_010110895.2 Picea sitchensis
CGGGGACGTCTCCCCTGGGCCTAGCCTCCCTAAATAGAAAGAACCTCCCCATTGTGGTGACATTGGGTGGGGAAGGTTCCTGTTTCGCCAGTTTGACCTACTATTCCTTGGCCTTTCTTGTGTCTACAAACTGTGCGATAACAGGCTAAACAATTTAGTTGTTGACAAAACTATAGACATAGATAGAGTCGACTATGCAGATTTCAAATATATAATTTAAAAAAAATAAAATAATATTGTTTACTATTTTTAATCTATTTTTGTTTTCACATATATCAAAATCCTAGAATACATACCTCTCTTATTTCTGCTATAACTTTTTGTCGGCTTAACCATTTTTCTAATGGGTTATATGCGGCACTAAAGGAGATCGATACCTACGATCTGGAAAAAATCATTGTTTTGATCATGTTAAGACCCTCTTAGCCTCCATGAACAAAAGATGTAATTTCAGGCATATGTTGACTTTGATAATATATATATATATATATATATATATATATATATATAATATTTAAAATTCCGAAAAAATACCAAGTATACAAGTTTTTGGAACAAAGTCTCATCGTTAAGGTACTCAACACCTGCACGAACAAAAACATATACCTTATATTTTATTGGAAAAATAAGATACCACTGTTAGCAAAAATAAAATTTGACATAGTTCACAATTTCTATGAATAAAAGATGTATATTCGGAAAGCTAATTCAATTTCCTAGGTTTCATCTTCTTATAATAATAATAATAATAATAATCTATTTTTAAGGTCACGGGCCAAGCCAGCACACCAAATTGGCGTATGCGACCCCCTTGTTTGTGGGACAAGGGACCCCCCTCCGCCCAACGATTTGACTGGTAAAGTGTACGAAGGTATTTCAAATTCATTATAAAAGTACCTTGAATAATCCCTCCAAGTTAACTCTTTTTTGTTTTTCTAGGTTTGTATAGGCGTCATGAGAGACCATCATTACCTTTCTCTCACCCATTTAGCTAAAAACTTGTTTGATACAAGGTTAATTAAGTAATACAATTTCCATGACCTAATAATTTGTAATGATTTGATAAAATGTTCAAATTTCAAAGATAACAATTTATATTTATGATCTTCATAATATTGTAGTGCACATTAGTATTTCTTACATTTTATTAATTAAATATGAAGTTGATTTAGATCATCTAATAAATTTAAATAAAAATAATTACTTAATTTTGTAAANTGAACTCGTACAAGCTTTATGAATAAAAGGTACAAAAGTTTGATTAAATGAAACATTATTACACAAATAAAAACAAAGAATAATCCTTAAAAAAAATTAAATTTGGTTTGAAATCATTTCAGAGAAATAACTCATAGAGATAAAAGATGAGAATTGTAAAATTGTCATGTGTAAATGGAATGGGTAATTTAATAATATTCTTTTGTTCCACGATTTTTTAACTAATGGTAAATGAAATTTTAAGGATATAAAATATGAAGTTAGGAACAAGTATATTGAAAAAGGAAAAATAAAAAAAAATAATAATTTTATTAAGTTGAAACTATAAAAATTAATATATCTATTTTTATTATATACATTTTTAACTTTTTTAGTTTAGTAATTAAAGAGGGATTTCTTCGTATATGTATGAAAAAAAATTCCTTCTTATTTTTAAGAGTGAGGATTTTTTTTAATTATAGAATTATTATAATTACCATTGCAATCTGCCAGTTTCTTATTAATGACTCTGCAAGTTTCTTCTTGTACCACTGGAATAGGATGTGGTGTTGATCAGGCTCTTCCCACAGCCCTAGGCACATGCAGATGGAAAGCTCAGCACGCCCATTAAATGCTTCAGACAACCTCTTCCTCTGGTTTGGTTTTCATGTGGTAGGAATTGATTGACGAAAAACTCGGCTAGAGTCACAGGGACATTTCCCAATCCTTGACAGTTTAGTAGACCTTCATAGTCCCTAGTTTTGCAACTTCCACTACTATCGAAGGAACATCCCATTCACCCCCAAAACCTGCCCGTTTGTCCCGCGAGTCCTTGAACCATCCATGTCTGCCCTCTCTTCAGCCATTTCCCTCTGCGGCGGGGAATCTCTACTGCCCAAGCAGTGAACAAACACTCATTTCAGATCTGGAAGGTAGCACATCCTACACCTGCAAGGATCACAAATACAACAATATTCATACATTAAGAACGTTCAGAGGCACATATTATAACTCAACTCAAATCAAATGTTCACAATTACTACATCATAAACTAACAGAAATATATGCAATTACATCGTATAATTGTTGCTATTACCTTGCAAGCAAATGCATAATGTTGCCATGAATATCAGACAAACTCCCAACGCTCTCCCCACTTCTCTGATTCGAACTCACTCAAAAAAGAATGTATGAGGTCGAACAAACTCCATCTTTCATTGCAACTTTCTTTCCAATGGAGCGCGCGATAGTTTAAATTTCAAATTTTAAATTTCAATTACAATAAGTTAGTGGTGGTTGTTGGACGTTTATGAGAGGCAGTGCAGCCACATTAATCCGATGTACTCTAACTCGCCGGAGATCTAGTCGATGGAATCCATATGAGGATGCATGCATGGCATGGCATGTATTGAGGCTTCCGCACCATGGAGGAACCACCGACGCTGGAGTAAGGACACTCGGGAGGGAAGATTGCTCCCGAGTAAGCCTACTCTATTTGGATATCCTAAAAAGTCCTTTATTATCGAGAGCAGTGTACCTCTCATGTAACTCCCAAGGAGACATCTTTCATGATGTGCAAATTTCAACATGAGAGCTTATAAATGAAATTTTCATACCTTATCACAATGGAGTCGCCTAGGTGAGTTATAGATGCCTTCACAATGATACTTGTCCCACCTCACAAGCACAAAAACTTCAAAATATTTAAAGAACAAAGTCTTCATTCTTCCAATGGAGTGAAAAGATCTTCAAAGTTGAAAAACTCCTCCAATGTCCTCTTGCAGGAAATGGACGTTGTTCTCGACAACGACGCCATAATGTTATCACACAAATTCGCATTTATAGAGATAAAGTAGGAAATATTAATTGTGATTCAGTGTAACCAAGAGGGAGGCCACTTTCACCTCACCATCTATCTTTCAATTCCGGCCAGCTCTCTTTTGGCTCAAGGGGGTTTTCCTGAATTAATATTGCTTGGACTTTGGGCAAGGAAGCTCAAGATGATGTGAAGAGTAAAGACTAGGAAAAATGGTTTTAGTTAGCTTTAGAGTATAAAAAATAGATAACTTGACAATATATGTGAACTACAGGCTCCCAGATATGACAACTTAGGTTTACACCTATCGAGAAATTTGTGGTGCAAATTACATCCAATAGATAGGATGACATGTAGAATGCGGGCACCACCTCTATCTTGCCTTTATCATTCTGTACCCTTTAGATCATTCTACTTTGGGAGTAGAATAGAAACCCAATTGAATATCTGACCAATGGTAACAATGGTGTACACTAGTCACGACCAGGCATCCTTGAAATGCAAGTAGTATTTCTCACTGTACAACTTGACCATCAAGGCCATTGTGTATACATAGGGCTCTCGTAGATTAGTAATGGAGTATATACCATCAAATTTGTAGAAAAATATTTTTTTATTTGACCCAATAGCTAGGAAGAATATTTTGTATATCATTTTTTCATTAAATTGTTCCACAAAGATCTTATCCATGTAAACCTTAGGTTGT
Source organism: Picea sitchensis (assembly GCA_010110895.2). Taxonomy (NCBI): domain Eukaryota; kingdom Viridiplantae; phylum Streptophyta; class Pinopsida; order Pinales; family Pinaceae; genus Picea; species Picea sitchensis. Next base: position 4,930 of record SNQJ01S0046264.1, read on the forward strand.
AGTATTTTCGCAACTTAGATACTAAGTATAAACCTGTGCATCTTCCCTAGTCATTTAGGATAGTTATGTTCTCAAAGTTTGCATAATCAATTTCCTTAGAACATGGCAAAGGTAAGAGTTACGTGTTTTCCTTTAATAAGAGATTATAAACTGTAGTTCCTCTAATTCATTATAGTGAATAAACATTCAGTCAAATATTGAAATAATATAGTTCATGCGACATGCTAGGAATGATGAACTGCTAGTGTTTTGTAAAGGAAATGAGTGAAAGAAAATGTAGTTGAACCATGCCACAAAAATTAGTCTACCATGCACATGGTGTGGAGAAAAGAAAAACCAAGAAAGAAACACTAAGGAGAATGTGTCCTTGACTGCTAAACCAACTTATCCCACAACTATAACTATTTACTTAACACTTACAATTTAAGTTCACAGTGTCAAAATTCTAGCTCACGGGATTCAAACTTCAACTCAGAAGATTTGAATTCTCAGTTGAAAGAGAAAAATAGTGGCAAAATTTGAATACTTATAGAAAAATGAATCAATCTAGCACCATCATTTCCAAATCCCAATCAAATGTTATTGGATTATGGAAATCTTTATAATTTAATGAAAATTGGACAATCCAATGACCAAATTGGTGAATTAATGACTATCGATGGCTAATCAGATTCCATTATCGATGATTGGTTTGGACTTTAGAGTTGGGATGAAGTTTCAGAGTACAATGATGCAAAGTTTGTTGGGAAAGCGGTAAATAAACAATACCTGAGGCCAGGATAACCTTTGAATGCGGTAAATAAGAAATACCTGAAATTGATTTATTCTAGCACTATTATTATCATTCATCAGTTATCAGATATTCTTTAGGAAACGAAAATAAATAGCGTACATGCAGTAGTACATAAGAAGAAAGATTAGCAAGAAATAGTTCTATGCTTCACTTATACATAACAAATTAAAGAACATTGAATTGCACCAATTTTCATTCAAAGATTTATTAGATACTCAAGATAGCTTGAAATAAGTATGATCTTACAGAATGCCTTTAGCTTCTAAGCAAATCACAAAATAATCCATTGATTTGATCACATGCATGGGTTCAGCAAAAGCAATTGTTTCCGGCTCTCTCCAAGCTTCTTAATTAATTGTAGTGAGAAAATAGTTCATCACACCAATTACAAAACTTCTTACAAAAACCATTGACCCTTGTTGCATGGTTGATCCCTTTATTTATCAAAATTGAAATGTCTAAAAATAGTTTTAAGTCTAGTTTAAGTAAATAAAACATATAGCAATGTGGACTAATCCATGTATCTTCTTCAAGTCATATTTTAGTCACTAGGTAACTACTCTAGTGTGTTTGCTTTGTCATACTCAGACCATTTAACAAAAATATATTCACACATGTGCACATAGATGAATTGGTGGTGATCCATGGGTGCACTGAGCACCTCTTTCATTTCCCCCATGCGATGGTTGAACTTGTCTAGCCTGGCAACCATGTGTTGTAGAACCACCTATGCTCTCATCGAGCCTTCCACAAAGCTCCTAACCTTCCCTCTTTCAAGGTGATTATTTAGAGAACACCTAACTTATATCTTTGGTCTCGATCAACATGTTGTTTTACTATATCATTAAGGTCTCAAAAATTTTCTGGTGAGTCGAACTCATGGAAATGAATCTCCCTCATCTTCTCACCTATTTTCTCCCAACTTATGAGACATTCCTCCCATCTTTCTTACATTTTTTGTTGCAATTCAGAAATCGCCTAGACCCAGTATTCGGTCGCTCTTTGTATCCTCTTTATGCTATCATCAATGAGCATTTTGATTCCATGCTCTTCTCCTTATAAGACCTTTTGTATTTCTTTAACGTATTCAATTTGGGCCAAGGGCCTGTGTTCCCATTCAGACTACCTCAACATATCTTTATGTGCCACCAGACCTAGAAAAAATTCCTCTTGGTAATTTACAGTCTTGGCCATGAAAATATCCCTTTATAACTTCTACATGCCACTCTTCTAAGAATTCAACCCTTAGAATTATGACTACTTGAGTGGTATTCTGGTAATACTCAGCCTGATTTCTAAGATTCTCTATATCCCTTTTCATGGCCTCTACTTCCCTTTCATCCTCTTTGGATCTATCAATGGTGGAATTTGATACGACCATCCCTACTCCCAACAACTCGGTTACCTTGGATTTTTAATGTCGAACAGAGTCTCTTCAATGGTTACTACTATGGCACTGTCCAGAGTGAGCCTCCTCTTTCTACTTGTTCTCTTTACTACCACTTGTCTCTTTTGATCATATGTTATGGCTTCGGCGTCTGCTACCTCATTTACTGGCTCTAGGATCTGTTGATCACCCCATGCCAACATGTTGCCTATGCTTCCTAGAGTGTGGAAGTGTTCCACGAGAGGTGTCTTACCTTTATCAACTGCTGGTATTTGACCACTCAGTTCTTCCCTTTCTCCACCTATTGTTTTCTATTTGATTGGTTTTGTGGAAGGTTGTTCTATACTACTGGCCTGTCCTGCTTCTGCCTCTATGGATACCACTTTTGTTTTCTTGGGAGCTTTAGTGTCTTCTTGCACATCCTCTTTTGATGCTTTTAGTGGTGTTACTTCCTTCGACAAGGAAGTGTTAGGATGGTCTATTGTAGTCTCTCCACTTAATGGAGCAGTACCTTGTTCCTCATGTTCATTCCCTTTACCTGCAACCTCTCTTGGTTGTTCTCCATGGTCCTAGTCCTTTTCATTATCCTCTTTCTCAAAGGTTGTATATTTTGAACTGTGTTCTTCATTTTCACTTCCATCCTTATCTTCTTGAGCCTTTTCCTCTTTGGGGATTGTGACCTTTGTTTTGGGGGTGGCACGGTCTTCTCAATTGTATCTGTTGTCACGACCTCTCCTTCCGGTTGTGGTCTTTCAGGGGTTAGACTTACTTTCTTCTCTAGTCTGGACACATTTAAAATGGGAATTCCTGAAGGGTCCATATTAGCACTGTCATCATCATAAATCGTTATTAAATCTACAATTATAGGGACCAAGTCTATTGTGTCTGATACCTCCGTCAAGGCCTCAGATGCTACTACTAGTTTTCGCTGCCCTTCTTCCACCTGCTCAATGCTTGGTTTTGATTGAGTGTTAACTCCAGTTAGTGTGATGCTCCCTTGAGCATTCTGTTCACCATGTCCCCTATTTGATTCTTCTTCAATTTCCCATTGTTGTTCTAACCCCTCTACTACCCTATTTTGCTCAGTTTCATGAGCTCTTTCAACCTCTGCCTGAAGTCTTACCCCTACAACTCTCCTTGTTTCCTCAACTTCTCCTTCCCTTTCAGTTTGTGGTCATATGGTTGTTTCTCTTGTTTGATTAATAAGTTGCACTTGTTCATCCATGGTCGTCATATCCCTAAACAAAGTAAAATTTGGGTTGGCCTTCCTTTGAAGTACTTCATCCCACTCTTGGGCATTTTCGGTGAAAGCTTCATCCTCGAATTTATCATTGGGAATATGGCCAATTTGATACCACTTGCCTGGCATGTTTTCATACTAAATCCTTTGGATCATGCTTTTGGTATCTGCTAGTTGGGAACCTATATTCTAAGTGACTTAGGCCTTGATGTTTCACATGTGTAGTATCTTTTACAAAATAGTATCTGTTAGAGAAAGATTTGCCTCACCTTATGCAATCTTGCAGAGAGGGCCTTATTCCATTCTCCCATGCAGACTTACTTTCCCTGATGATAAAATCCAGAGATAAAAATATAAATTTTTCCTCTTGTACGCACCTTGAAAACTATACAACAAGCGTATACGCTGGCTGCTCCACTACAACCCGCGTACATCGAGATTTGTGCCAGAAAATCAAAATTAAATGTCGGGTTTCCATGTCACAATAGGAGATCTCTGATCTTTGGCCTTCCATATATTGGAAACATTCCGACTCGGCCCTTCAGTTGCATTTTGAAGGCTATAAAGAAGCCAATTCCGAGCTATGGAAAAAGGGGAGAGAATTCAACTTTGAGAGCAAAGTTACTTTGGAGAAATTATTTACTTCATATTGAGTATGCATCCCTTTGTCCTTTAAGTTTGAACACAGAGTTCATCCCCCAAGCTCTTCCCTTATTGATGGAGAACCTCTTTGTCTCCCTTATATGAGCTTGCCTTTGGTGGAGGATTGAAGTGGTGGAGGCCCAGTTGGAAGGAACTCGGTTTCTTGGTTCTGAATCGTGCCATTACTATGTGGCCGAAGCTTTCCTGAGCTATTGCTTCCTTTTCATTGGACCAGTACCTATATGACTTCAGTGATCATGGGAGATCAGATTGTACTCCATGGTATATAGACATCTTCAGATTGGTTTTGAGACTGGTACTATTGGGCCTTGTTCGTGACTATGACAGCTATTGGCATGTATCCACATTTGTATTTGCCTATTCATGGCCACAGACACTTGTTTGGTAGATTTCCACATGGATCTGTTGTGTATGTTTGGCAGCCATGTATGCAAAGTCAGTACAAAATGTAATGAGTAATTGAGTTCGTCCAGCTGGTTCTCTACCACTCCACTTCTGGGTTATTTATAATGTATTTCAGCCATCGCAGATACTCCTCTGACCTCACACATTAGGGAGCATCTGTTAGAGCAAGATTTGCCTCACCCTATGCAATCTTGCAGAGAGGGCCTTATTGCATTCCCCCATGCAGACTTACTTTCCCTGATGATAAAATCCAGAGATAAAAATATAAAGTTTTCCACTTGTACGCACCTTGAAAGCTATACAACAAGCGTATACGCTGGCTCTTCCACTACAGCTCACGTACATCGAGATTTGTGTCAGAAAATCAAAATTAAATGTCGGGTTTCCATGTCACGACAGGAGATCTCTGATCCCTGGCCTTCCATATACTGGAAACGTTCCAACTTGGCCCTTTAGTTGCATTTTGAAGGCTATAAAAAAGCCAATTCTGAGCTATGGAAAAGGGGAGAGAATTCAACTTTGAGAGCAAAGTTACTCTGGAGAAATTATTTACTTCATATTGAGTTTGCATCCCTTTGTCCTTTAAGTCTGAACACAGAGTTTAGCCCCCATGCTCTTCCCTTATTGATGGAGAACCTCTTTGTCTCCCTTATATGAACTCGCCTTTGGTGGAGGATTGAAGTGGTGGATGCCCAATTGGAAGGAACTCGGTTTCTTGGTTCTGAACCGCGCTGACATGGAAGTCTGTAATATTTTCACTTCTGTTGATATCTTATTAATAAAAATACTCCTTCCCCGTCCAATTGATATATTGCAAATATATGTATTATTATCCATGGACGTATTTTTTATGTATAATGATGGATTATGCTATCTAATGTGCTAACCTTTTGTATTTCCACCATATGCTTGTTTTCACTTGTTTGTTGAGAGCTTGTTGTAGGTATATAGCTTTGGGTCAAAGTGCTCAACGGTGGACATCATCGAACATCTGGACGAGGTAGGTCATTTTCTTATCTCGCTTGCACATTGGTTTACATAGCATGTTTATGGGAAAGAGTTGATTTCTGCAGTCATACCTATCTGTTGTGGTTCAGCCTAGCCATAAAGAGATTTTCCTCGTAACAGTATCCCAATTGGAAACCATAGGGGATGAATGCCCTTTTCTTGTCCTTAACCAATGAAGCATTGGAACCCTGTAAAATGGCTTGATAGCAAATTCCCCCCAAAACCTATTTGTTTGGCACATAAGCTGGAAGAAAATGTGGAGCCCAAGTGGCCCTAAATATTTTGAGATAAGTACAATTCTCCTCTCAATACCAATTTCCGATCAGAGAAATTATCTTTTTGGTCGGCTTCAAAAGCCATGGGCATCCTTGCTTAAATATGATAGAGTATAATTTGGCCAGGAAACCATCACATATCATAGCATAAGCTTTCTTGTATCTGTTTTGCCACAAAACACTAAAATATACATGAACAGGAAGCTCAGACACATGCCAACTCAGGCCCATCCCTGTAAAAATGTTTCTCGCACACATCACATCTAGTAAATAGGAAGCCATATAAAAGGAGGGTACATCTCCGGACTTTGGGTTTTGGGCTTGCTCTATTCTAGTGCTTAGTTGCTTGGAGATGATAGCTCCCCAATTGAAAATGCTTCATGATATCGCCACAGTATAAGTTGGAGGCATCCAAGCTTCTGAGAATCTAGAGCAGTCTTTCTCCCCATACAATCGACAGATCAATGCCATTAAGTACATATAGGGTTCTCTTAGGTTAGTGGTGCATGTTATCCCCATTTTGTGGGATAACTAAGGAGATGTTTTCTTGAGGCCCTCAGGTTGTCGATATGGAGTGTCGAGAGACCACATGACCAATAGTGTCTACTTGCACATACAAAATTCCACTCTATCACCACATTCTCATCCATTTTCGGCGCATACACCACATCAGCTAGATTCTGGAAGGAAGATGTGTCTTGCTCCATGTGGTACAAGTCAGGTATTGTGGCAGGTAATCACCCTAATATTTAAGGAATTTAAACATGTTGTATTTAAGCTGTTTTGATTATAGAACACCTGCTTGGACATTATGCCTTTGACCTTGTTTCACCTTGGTGAGTTTCATAGATTTCCTAGTAAGTTACCAAACTTTGGGGAAGGTTTGTGACTAGGGGTCCCTTAAGGGGTTATCGTACCATTCCTGACCATACTAACCACTTTTCGCTCATCACACTGCTATCATACTTTCCTCTTCTAGGTCCTTTGACTTTAGTGACCCAAGAAGGGCATGCACCTCATTTCATGGGAAGAAGGGTCTGAAGGCCTAGAGGGATTGTTGTTGGCTAAAAAGACAAAAGCCTAGATATAGACCTGCCAGATGCTTCACCAAGGGGTTCCCCGAGAAAGAAATGAAATGCTTCTCTATAAGAAAAGGGGGACCTACAAAAATAAGTGATAATGAATGCTTAAGGCGTTAGTTGGAGGATGGGAGGTCTCATTACGAGCGGACCTATCATGATCATGGGTATTTAGCAGTATGACATTACCATCATCTAGTCACCAAGCCAGTGTAGTGGCTCTCACTTACACAACTAAGAGAAAGGGGGTCTCATCACGAGCCAACCTTCACATTTCCGCAAGGTACTTGTGAGTGACATTTTCATTATTTTGACACCATGACAGGACAGTGGCCTTCAAACTCGTTCCTTAAAGCATGAAATAAATAAGGAGTGGCAAGAATATGGGCTTGGAAAAAGTGCATCGCAAATGAAGGTGCCACACACCCTCTATAAAGGCACCCATGAATGAGATAATACGAGCCCTTGTATATCATGAAACTCATCGACCTATGAAGTCTAAACAGCTTCCACCTCATCACCCACTACATAACCTTAAAAGGCGATCCTTGGGAGCATCCTTTGCTTGAGGGATTTGGTCTACCCAACATGATTCCTATGACACCCCTCACATACTTCAACTTGGTCAATTGTATAAGGTTTTGAGTATTTGTTTAAGTTGATAAGGTAGTTTTGATGCATATGTTTAGGTGCCTTGCTTATTAGATGTCGTTTACACTTGTCATGATATCTTTGACTTGAGATCTTTGGAGGGCGTACCCGTTTGTTTTGCAAGACCTTGCTTGGTGGCTAGTTTTGGGAGAACAAGCCTAACATGAGCTTCCATGGGGCAAGAATCCCACAGAATGAATGTCTAGGTCCCGCATGTCGGATGATAGAGACGTGCCTTTGGAGGCCTAGAAGACATCATGACGGGCCTAACCTAGCCTTTACCACCCAAACGACTTGCCTAAGAGAGACATAAAGTCACCTCCTTGAGGGTTGACGTCATGAAGGGGGTTAGGGTTTGGGCGGTCCAGATTAAAATTTCTTCTTTAAAGAGTTCGGCCATCAGCGCGATCTTTCATGTGAGGAAAAGGGTATTTTGGGAGAGAGAATAGTCGATGTTGATGGAGCATTGACCATTGATGGAGAGACTTGTCTCGTTGTCCTTTCGCAAAATAGAACATACTTCACCGACGACCGATGAACTCCATCGACATCGACGTGTTTTCATTGATGTTTTATGTTTTTTGTTACATCACCAAATCCACTCGGCAACCGATGGTCTTGAGAAGGTCGTACAAGATGATGTGGCGATACAAGGTTGCTTTGATGACATGTCAGATGATGTGGCAAATGAGATGGCAGTACGAAAGTCCACGTGGTAGATGACGTGGAAGCACTAGTTGAAATTCCATCGAATGACGTGGGCACTCATACAGTCAAGATTGGGTGGATCTCAGTTTAGGATATCAATGGTCAAGATTAGTCCGAAGCTTGTATCGGATGGTCTTGGTTGGTCCGATTATTTCACTCATTGGCGTCGGAAAACTCGAGGGCTCATTCCAAATGTTTCACAATAGGAAGGGACTGACACCGATGACTGATGCACGTCGACAATCGACTAGTTTTCTTGATTGTTTCCAATTTTTTGCACAAAGATGGTCGATGCTCAATGCACTATCTGTGATTCGCAAAGTTGTTTGTCGAGGGTCAGGAAAGTCATGGTTTTGAAAGGTTTTTCTCTTTTTCTTCAAAATGTCTAAGTAACAAAATTAAACCTCACGTGTCCTATTCTTTTCAATAATAATTTAGTTAAGGATTGGGACACAACCGAGAGACCAAAATCATTCAAGAGAAAGTTTAAAATCAAACTGTGATCAGACAAATCAAAATTCAGGATGAATATGAAAACAAAGTGGAACGCCAAAATTTCTGAATTTTTGAGTGTGTGTTGAGTTCTCAAAAGACAGGTACATTACACCCCAAAAAATCTTGTTTTGTACACAAATATTCGATGTGACCACACATTAAAAAATGAATGTGTTGATTAAAAAATATTCTTTAAACTTTATAAGCTTGGAGTTAGATTTATGTTATTCTATTAAAAAAAACACAAAATTTTCTTCCTATTTCCAATTTGTCAAGATCATAAAAGCACAAGACAAAGATCATATGAAGAAAAGAGAATACCTTCTACCTATTTTGATTTTTGAAGATCGTGCACGACACACTACAAATAGCATGCATAGTTTGGAAAGGGAGCAATTTCCAATTTGTCAAGATCATAACAGCACAAGACAAAGATCATATGAAGAAAAGAGAATACCTTCTACCTATTTTGATTTTTGAAGATCGTGCACGACACACTACAAATAGCATGCATAGTTTGGAAAGGGAGCAAACTAAAAATTGAAAAATAGGAAAATTGAAATGAAATATTAATACAAAATGAAAGAGATTTAAAAAAACTAAAATGACATTGTATATATCTAGATCTGATATAAATGGTTGTAACTTGAGAAAATGGAAATATTTTTGGGTGAAACAAAAAGGGTTTTTAACTGAAAAAAGTGTTTTGGATGCACTGGAATTGTTTTCTCAATCCAAAAATGCTCAGAAACAGTATAATACAGAAGTATTTTGATGCATGCAATGATATGAGTTTAGATTCTTGATCAACAATGGTAGTGGATGTTCATAAGTGCTCTAATGCCATGTTCAATAACACATAGGTTGAACACCTTCATGAAAGTGCTTTCACAAACACATCAAATATTAGTACACCACTATTTACATGGTTAAATCCCTAAAAGAGGGAAACAATCCATTTCCCCAACCAACACAACTAGTTGATGCAATGTATTAATGAAAAAGGAAAATAATTTACATATGTGTTTCTCACAATTCATCATTAGCAAATGACCCTCCATGCTCTTTAAATCAAGATCATGGACCAATTAGGTGTTAAGCCATGAATTAATATCCATTTATATCAGATGAGAAGATGAACCATCGAATCACTTTGTGTTTAGAACATAATCATGACTGTCACATTAGATAATTACAATTGCACACTAAAGAAACTAACTTTATCTAAAGATCCATTTGACCAATTTTATCTTAACTAACTCCTAGGTGTCTAAATATCCCAACAAAATATCTCCACAAAAAACCAAGAATTATATGGAAATCATCTCAAAGAAGGATGGTGAAAATTAGGAAGGATGGTGAAAATTAGGAAGGATGGATACAATTGGAAGAATTTAAAATTATATATGAACTTATCTCCAACATGAGATTCCATAATTGTCCCCAACATGATATATACTTTGTAATATACAAACTACAAGCAAAATAAATCATTTTCTTAGCTTGGGTTCTAGATCTCACAGCTCCCCTCTTGGTCAACCAAAAGAAAAAATATATGTATATCTCTAATCTTTACATTCAATCCATCCATTCATTAATTATAATAACAACTATGAGCCATTATATCTCCATGGAAAGGTTAGGAATAATATTGCACCCACTTTAAACTTCCTTTGTTTTACCATTTTCACCCTTATTTTGAGTTCTTCTTCTACTACATCATCCCCCATTTTCTCTTCTTTTTCTTGGTTTTCAAAATCAACTACCTCCTCAACCATATATCTAGATAAATTGAAGGTGCTTGGTTTGTTTAACAAATATGGTATTCTTCTAAGGTCCTTGTTGGTGTTGTCTTTTTGGCACATTCCAAAAGTAACATCATTAGTACCAACATCCAATTCAACAACACAAACATCACAATGGGAGTAAACTAGCTGAGGATAGTAGCTTACATATGATGCATAACTTCCATAAATATCCCCATTTGATTTCCACTCTGAAATGTACAAACTACAAGAAAGATAAAACCTTTCTTGGATTACCTTCTATATAATCCTTACATTTGATTCGTAAGTTAATTAATTATAATAATTGCAATGCTAGCAAGGAGCAAAAAATAAATTGCCTGCTTATGATAGTAGGTTGGTGATACACGTTCATGTGAATAGTTAAAATAAATTACCTGCTTATGATAGTAGGTTGGTGATACACGTTCATGTGAATAGTTAAAATAAATTGCCTGCTTATGATAGTAGGTTGGTGATACACGTTCATGTGAATAGTTAGATATATATGAATCAAAACAAATCCATTGGATTGTGCATAAATGCTTTAGACGACAATGTTGTGGGATTAATTAATTAATTCTTACATGCACATATTTTTGACAGGATGGTCATAAATACAATAGAAGTGTAAACTAATACATGCACATATTTTTGACAAGATAGTCATAAATACAATAGAAGTGTAAACTAATACATGCATTCTCTTTATTCTTATATATTCCCCATGTATTAGTATAAGGAAGAATTTTTTAGTTTGAATCTAGGTTAGGTGGTATATCACAAAACTAGGTACTTAAAGATAGTTAGAGTGGTGGTTGTTTTATTCTTTAGTGTTGTGTATTAGCCTAAAATTTGAAGAGAAGAGATGGGTTTCTGGCAGATGGAAACAATTAGGAAGGGGACAATAGGGATGGAGGCAAGAAAGAAAGGTGAGGAAGAAGAATGGTGTAGAAAACAAAAATGGAAGGGATGATGATAAAGGGAAGTGATGAATCCAAAGGAAATGGTGAAGACAATAAACTCAATGAAGGAAAGAAAAATAAATTCCATATTCCTAGATATGTCATTAAGTATGTTCATTCCCCTTAGCTCTTCAATGATGAAAAACCAAATGTCTTCTCTATAATGTAACTCTCTTAGAGTACTATTAGCAGGTATGTGTTATGGGTAGGCATAAATCCTCGGGGAGTTGAAAGGTTACTGAAGATAAGAAAGTCTTATCAAACCCAATGAAATTGAATAAGTTGATTGTGAATAATTCTTTAGCATGAATCTAGACTATGCAATATATCACAAGACTAGGTACTTAGCACCATCTTGAATGGTGGTTGTTTTTCTTCTTTAGTGTAGTGTGTTAGCCTAAACTTTGAAGGGAAAAGATGGTTTTTAGGGAGGATGTATGCCTACCTAATTTATTAGCTACAATATTGTTTCATGCAGTGTTGATTTTTCTAATTTCTAAATCTGATAATTATTGCCTTGTGATTTCAAATAGATTGCAATTCCACTATTATCATAGAATAATTGTTGATTTTCTATAAGCATTAGGTTAAGCATGAAGTTCATTCTTTTTAACAATTAACCAAAACCATAAATGCTGCAGCAACCAAAGATCACATGAAGAAGCACCATGCACAAGAACACAAGATGTATCCTGGGAAACCCTTCTCAACAAAGGAAGAAAACCCAGCCAAATCCTTTGCTATACTTTTCACACAAGAAAGACCTTTACCACTAAGAATATCCTAGCACACAAGAGGTTGCACAAAACCCTAGAATTCTATCGCCCAAGAGAGGTGCGCAACTTTTACCAAGAAGTGTACTTGCTGAAATTTCCAAAACTTACAAGTGTGTGTGTGTGTACAATGAAAGATTTCCCTTTACTTATATTAGACTTGTCCTATCAACTGAAGTGTCTAATGGCACAACAAGGCAGACCTCACTTAGATATATTATTTATTATAATAATTAATATTAATATTAATATTAATTATCTTTTACATTTATTGTTAGACACAATAAGGTAGGGCCGACTTGTAACCTTTACATAATAACTAGGGTTACAGGTAGGTACGACTCTTGAACAATATATAGCAAAGGATCTGATACACCCACTAGTTCTCATCCACTAGGGGCACATCCATAGGGATGCCAAAGTTCTGATTCACTGCATTACATAGATGAACCAGATCTTCACACGTTCACCTGTGCCCGTCCACAAGCACATCCACTCTATAGATCTGCTTTCCCACTGCCACCGACAGGAGAATCATCTGGAGTCTTTTCGTCAACTCTGTTGCTCAAAGGAGGCCTTCACATCATCTTCATTTCTGTTCACATGATGATGTGCCCAACACTTTTGGGATTTCCCACGTTCACCTTGTGCTTAGCCACAAACACGTCCTAACTCAACAGGTCGCTTTTCCACTGGTTAATCATCTGGATTTCTTCTCACTCGCGTCATGGAGGAGGTCATCTCTACGTTCCTGACTTTTTCCCACGCAGGAACCACGAACCCTTTATAGGGGCTTTCTCTCAGGTTTGTAAGTTGAGAGAAAGACTCACATAGTTGCTATGTTCCACATCTCACAGGTTTGTAAGCTGGAGGATGTCTCCCATAGCTGCATTCATNAATAATTAATATTAATATTAATATTAATTATCTTTTACATTTATTGTTAGACACAATAAGGTAGGGCCGACTTGTAACCTTTACATAATAACTAGGGTTACAGGTAGGTACGACTCTTGAACAATATATAGCAAAGGATCTGATACACCCACTAGTTCTCATCCACTAGGGGCACATCCATAGGGATGCCAAAGTTCTGATTCACTGCATTACATAGATGAACCAGATCTTCACACGTTCACCTGTGCCCGTCCACAAGCACATCCACTCTATAGATCTGCTTTCCCACTGCCACCGACAGGAGAATCATCTGGAGTCTTTTCGTCAACTCTGTTGCTCAAAGGAGGCCTTCACATCATCTTCATTTCTGTTCACATGATGATGTGCCCAACACTTTTGGGATTTCCCACGTTCACCTTGTGCTTAGCCACAAACACGTCCTAACTCAACAGGTCGCTTTTCCACTGGTTAATCATCTGGATTTCTTCTCACTCGCGTCATGGAGGAGGTCATCTCTACGTTCCTGACTTTTTCCCACGCAGGAACCACGAACCCTTTATAGGGGCTTTCTCTCAGGTTTGTAAGTTGAGAGAAAGACTCACATAGTTGCTATGTTCCACATCTCACAGGTTTGTAAGCTGGAGGATGTCTCCCATAGCTGCATTCATCAACACTCCCTCTCAGCTAAGGAGGTATTCTTCATCAAGCCAAGTCTCATATAGATGTACTCTGAATTTTGTTTTTGGCTAAAGTCATCCATACTCCCTATTAACTCGGAAGGCGTTCTTCACCGAGTTTATTTCGTGTAAATGTCTGCATTCTGCTTAGGTGTAGGAAGGTATTGCAAGTCTACACTTTTCTTTTGCGTCATATCTCTTATATAAGGATACTTCATCTCATCGTGTTTTGAACCATCAGGGAACACTGGGATCTCAAGGAGCTTTACATACGACTCTTGGTTATCATCATAGGATCCATCTCATGGTCAAGTAAGTCTGTCAGAAGATTGTGAAGCCATATTGCTTCACACATTTGCTGCTATATACTCCGCTTATCTGGTGCTCAAGGCCACAGAGTCTTGTTTCCTGCTTTGTGAATTCTTCATGGTTGAACAACAACCAAATGTGTTCTTTCGGTCCACTCTCATACTTCTTGTCCCAAGAAGTGGTGCATCATACTCACTTTCTTCATCTTGAATTCAGAAGTCAAGGATTACTTGTATTCAACAACAAGGTTTTATGAATAAGTCATCAAAGTCGTGTTCTTGTTACCAACACTGTAATAATATAGTTTTGTATCAAAAACGCTTTTGATGAAATCCAAACTCATCAAGAAATTGTCTATTTGATATAACTTCCAGCTCATGGATGATAGTATGGAAGAAATGTATCAGGTTCACTGGATCAAGTGTCTTATCATAAACAACTCCCTCTGTTTGTGAGAAACCTTTGGCTTTGTATTTCTTGTCACTTTCATCAGCTGCATGCTTGATCATATAGATCTTCTTTAGAAGTTATCACTGATTTTCCTTTCTGATCCTTGAATAATATTTTGATGCATCATTTTATACTAATTCTCTTGTTGCTTTTCTATGACAAGGTGTTTTAACATTAATGAAATGACTCATGACTGGAGGATAGCTCAAAAATCTCTTTTGTTGTCTTGGAATGTGCCTTGAGAGACTTGTGTGTTTCTCTGCCTCTTGTAGTGTGGTTCTAGAAGGGCCTTATAGACCTTAGTGCAACATCTTTGAATATGTATCGTCTGAAACAACTGGATCAACTTGTGTAAGGTATTGTCTCCCTTTGAATTGTTGAAGGGGGAGAAGACGTTTGTTTCTTGTCAATCTTTATTTTGAGATTCTTTGAATCTTGAACACGTATCTCTCTTTCAAGAACAATATTTCTGCTTTGTTCTTGTACAAGGAACAATTTGAATATGTTTTGGACTCTAGTACCAGGGATAGTGGTCCAAGTTTTGAGAGCTCTTTTAGTATAAGGAGTGATGTCCTTCTTTTATTTGAAATATGCAATCAACTATAAAAATTTTAGAACAGAAAGATTTTACCTATTTTGTAGCAACGTTCGTCTAGAGAGTATTTCTCGTTTCTCCTTTCTTCACTTTCTTGAGGAGGATCTGGATCAATATCAACAATGGTAGCATATTGGTTTTCCTTCTTTTTGGTTGGACAATTTTTAGCAATGTGTCCATACTTGTCACATCTGTAACAATGAACTTTTGAAGCATATCTTCTTTGATATCTTGAATTGGATGAAGATTTTTCTTCTTTAAATGTTTGCCTGAAGTTTATTTTGTATTTTCCTCCCTTCCTGGTATGAAGTGCAAGAGCATGATTTTCTTCTGGGGAATCTTCCACTCCTCTATTTATGAGTCTAAGTTCTTCTTGAGTACAACCTGTCCATAGTCGCTTAAAGGTTTGTAGGGTTTCTCTTCCACTAATACTTTGAAGGAAGGGCTCCGATGATTTTGGAAGATTCTGGAGAGTGGTTAAGACAAGTTCTCTATCAGACTTTATTTCTCCAATTGTCTCTAGCTGTTCTTTAATCTCTGATAACTTCATGAAGAAGAGTGCAACTGTGTCATCTTTTTTCATCTTGGTACTTTGGAGTTGACTTTTCAAGGTAAGAACTCTGAGAGTGTTGTCACTTTCAAACATTTCTTTCAATGTTTTATACATCTCATAGGCAGTCTTCAGATTGGCAATCTGGGGTAGGAGGTGGTTTCTTACTGAGTATATGATTATTTTCCTTGCTCTAACATCATCTTCTTTTCTTACTTTCTTCTCTAAATCAGTCGTTGTTTCTGGTAGAGTTTTAGTGGTTGCATATGTTGCCGTCCTAATACACACTTGCAAACGTGAGCAAAGTCCATCTCACTTAGTGTGTCCTTGGAGGCACAGTGCCTAGGTTCACAGTCCACACTGTCACCTTGACTGGAACCTCTTCCTTCTAGGCTTACTCCTAGGGAAGCCAAGGTGGGTAGACCCTAGTTACTAGATTTGGTTTAACTTTAAAATTCTAGGAGTTGGTTTTAATTTGTTAGAAGGCTTTGGGAAAAACTAGCCTATGATGCTAAAGCAACAAATGCAAAGTGCAAGATTATCTAAATGACAAGCAACCCTTTCCCTAAGTCAACTATGACTAGTGCCTAAGGTTGGGCAAGGGGTCAACTAAGTTTGAGGGTGGTTCAATTACAAAAATATTACAAGTAAAATAAGTTGAAACTACCCCACAAACTAAAGATTGCAATTACTTATACAATGAAAGACATATATTACAAAGATACAAGATGATACACAAGATACAAATTAACAATATATACAATGATGCCAAAATGTGAAAGTTTAGGAAATATTAAAATTGAGATCAATCACATAAGCAAAGCATGCCCCCCAATAACACTTACTCTATTGGACTGCTTTTCACTGGCAACCACTAAAACACTCAAGATTCAAGAAGATGATGCCTCCCCAAGTGGGATACTCAACTCCTTCTTGAATCACACCACAAGAGCAAATAAATAAAGATATATAAATTTGTTAACTCAAATGCTCATAAAGATTNTAAGTCAACTATGACTAGTGCCTAAGGTTGGGCAAGGGGTCAACTAAGTTTGAGGGTGGTTCAATTACAAAAATATTACAAGTAAAATAAGTTGAAACTACCCCACAAACTAAAGATTGCAATTACTTATACAATGAAAGACATATATTACAAAGATACAAGATGATACACAAGATACAAATTAACAATATATACAATGATGCCAAAATGTGAAAGTTTAGGAAATATTAAAATTGAGATCAATCACATAAGCAAAGCATGCCCCCCAATAACACTTACTCTATTGGACTGCTTTTCACTGGCAACCACTAAAACACTCAAGATTCAAGAAGATGATGCCTCCCCAAGTGGGATACTCAACTCCTTCTTGAATCACACCACAAGAGCAAATAAATAAAGATATATAAATTTGTTAACTCAAATGCTCATAAAGATTTAAAACATTTAGAGAGAAAAACCATAAGATTGCAATTAAGAATTGTAAACATGAAAGTATTAGCAATGTGTGTTCCTAAACATTCATCTAAGATCCCCCAACATACATGGATTGTCTATGCAACTAAGTGGTTAGGAGTTTCTTAAAAATTAAGTAAATTTTATTATCCCTCCCCCTAACTATGTTTGGAGCCTTAAGCTTCCTCCTTCCTTGGCCAAATAACTGCCTGGGGCTCAAGATAGTAGGGCAACGAGGCCCACCCTAGCTTCCACGGTCAGCCTTGACAGTAAGAGTACTTCCCGGAGAGGACACCCACCTGGAGCGCCACGGGATGGTCCCCCGCCACTACCCTCCGTTGTTTTCCTCAAACCCGTTTTAGATGGTGGAGATGGCTGAATAAGGCTATCCTAAGTTGTCTAAAATGTTATTATGACTCGCGGGTGAGTCTTTAGGTGTGTTTGGAGTGTTTTAGAAATATTTTAGATTTCCGAAAAGTGTGATTTAGGCCCAAAATCGAAACTGCAAAGTGTTTGAAATGAAGTGCTATGAATGTAAAGATTTAGCCCATAAACATAAGATAACATGAATGTAAAGCTCATAAGATAATAACCATTAACATAGCATCCCATTCATCATCATAACATATAACTTTGCAAAAAGGAAAAGGCAAGAACAACTTGCGGAATGATAACAAGAATAAAACTTTAAGACTTCAATCATTCATCCACATGAAAAAGATATGCTTGAAAGGAAATACTTGGCAGGAAATAAGAGATCTAGATCCTAAACCATCAATTGATCACATATGCTTGAAAAAGATAAATGGCACAATGACTTGAGAAATAAATGAATTGTACCATTTAAGAAAGATTCTAAAGCATTAAACCATAAGACATGATAAGCATATGTAAAAGAAATAACATGAAAGAAATGAAATGATAGATGTGATGACTACTCTAGATAATTTTAAACCATAATAGCATGTAGATCATCAAAAATATTTTCCTTTAGCATCACGATTTTGGGGATTACTCTCCCAAGGTGTAGGCAACTAACATTTAACAAAACTCAAAAAAATAGAGCAACCACTCACAATGACCAAGGTAGAGGCAAGCCTACCATTATTGGCCAAAGATGGTTGAAAATAAAAATGAGATTATTATTATTAAGTGGTCACACTACCTTGTCTTGTAGACAAGTGGGGCCAAACAAAATAAAAAATAAACTTGAAAGCAAAACTAATCTAGCCCAACGATATTGGGGGGTTGGCTTGGCCAATCACACACCCAAGGTGTAGGCAATGTATTGTTAGCTTTAAAACAAAAATACTGAAATGAAAGCAAGAAAATGAAATATACAAGGAGAGAAAGTAAGGGATTCTTTACTAACTTGATGGAGCCTTTTGGGGGTGTTGTGAGAGTTGATTTCGGCAGGGTTTCCCCTTGTCTCTGGTAAGAATCTGCAAAAAACAACAAGCAAATGCTTGCTGGAAATGCTACACAACACAAAAAAACGTTAAATTTTTTTTGTTTTTACACAGAATTTTTTTACATAAAATCTCTAAGTTAAAGTGAAAATATTTTGACCTATCTAAGAGAGTTAGCTACAACAATCTATGATGAAATGAAAGGAAACAAATCAGATCCAAAATAGAAGTAAGGAGTGTAAGAAGATATGGGTTGAAAACCCCCTTGTTGAGGCTCTTCCAACCACTATCTTGGAGGCAAAATTTGCAAAACTTAAGCACCGTGTGAGTTATGGCAATAGAATAATGTGCAAGATAAAAGAATACTATGAAATACTTCATAATACCAACTATCCTACACATATAGATCAACAAACAATACTATCTATTGATCTACTCAAACAAAATACTTTGCTCAAGAAAACTACACCATAAAACCAATGCATAAAATCCACAATATCACCTCAATAGATGGAGCACATCAGAATACTCATGAAATGATCCAAAACCTCCAAAGTTTCTTGTTATTAGATCCAACAAAATGTGAGAACCTTGCAGCAAATACTTGCTCCAATGATCTCAAGAGAAAAATGAGCTTGAGTGAAGATGGCAAGAGCAAGAGTGTATGGGGCGAAAATCCAGTAGCATAACTTTACCTCAAAGAATGGTGAAGTGAAAGAGTGAGGAGGGGCTTTTTTTATAGCTGTAGAGGCAAGGTGAGGGCACTTGGATGAGTGCCAAGTGTTAAATCTTATGTTTATGAGTGAATCTCAAGAAGGGGGTGCACCTACCTTAGGGTTTTAGTTTTTTTGAGTGAGTGGATTGATGAGTTGGAGCATGGAGACCATCTAGTGGTGATGTGTAAGGCTAGGGGGGGCGCACTAGGGAAGAGAGGGGGGGCCACAATCAAATTTTGATGAGTTTCTAAAGTTTTTGGTGTAAGGGGGGCACCTTTCCCCCTAGGAGCGTGAGGGTTCTAGAGAATGGGTGAGTTGGGATGTAGGAAAAGGTTATAAGGTGGGTAATTTGGGTTGGGTAGGTTAGGAAAGTCTAATCTTGCTCTTTTCCACCTTCAAACTAACCCATTAACTCTTTTTTACAAAAATTATAAAAATGACTTAGCAATTAAAATTGCTGTTTTGACTGACTTTGACTTCGGGTGGACAAATGCATAGCAAACTTTGTCCGACTGAGCTGAAACTTGGTCTATGGGCGTAGGGGGTGCAATTCCATTTATTTTGAGCACAAATACCTCTATCAAAAACCCAAAGACCCAGTTTTTACAATATTTGCTCAAAAACATTTAATTAAATAAATAATTAAAATTCCAACCTTAGGAAAATTAATTAAATTTAATTAATTAAAAAAAACCTATCTAGACTCGACGAAATTCTGCGAAACTTTCTACAATGTCTAGCATGGTCATTTACATCATTCCTAAACAATAGCTACCAAAGGATGAGACCATTA